>JAAGKR010000949.1:67500-98920 GCA_011419295.1 Clarias macrocephalus
TGTTTACTTCAACAAGGCCTGTCTCCCAATTTATCAATTTAACAAGGAGTCCTAATTATTTTAATAAAAGTATGCTTCTTGGTGCAGCCATTAAAGTAAGCAGTCTGTATGTTCCAATGTATTGGTCATTTACGCTCAAACTAAACTATGATCATCTAGACTGGAAATAGACTTGCTCGTTGCACACATGATGATGGCTACCTCACATATTCTGCATTCTTTAGGCACGCAGCTTGTGCCAAAAAATGGCATAAAGGAATGGCACATTTATAATTATTTGTGTGGATATGAAGGGAATTTGCATCAGCCAGTTTAAATTCAAAAGCTTAACTTTATGGAATGCAGATAATTAGCCTGTGGATCATAATCATGTGAGCTTATACGTGAGTTTAGTAGTATTAATACTACTTGTTGTTGTTGTTGTTGTTGTTGTTGTAAGATGAGAAATATAGTATATATTTGTTTTTTTATTGAAGATACTCAAAATGGTTTTACAAAGATAATTAATACAAATGAGGTACATAAAACATCACACATATAAGCGCGCACAGAAGGACTTATTCAAAACGAGCAACTGCAAAGGAACTGAAATACCAGGGATGTTCAAGTCAAATTGGGACTTTTGATTGTGCATAAATAACAGAACACAGTTCTGAGAGTAAAAACTCCTTTTATTTCTCTATATAATCGCCTGCTACACTAATGCACTCATCCCAGTGCTTCACTACTGCTTGGACACCATCAAAATAGAAAGTTTTTTTTTTTTTTTTTTTTTTTTTCCCAGAGCCATGATCAGACTGCCTGCATCATGTTTAGGAACTCCTTTAAAGGCCCAAACATGTGAAAATGGCTTGGACCGAGGTCAGGACTGTATGGGGGGATGTGGCAATAACTTCCAGCTGAGTCCCTGTAATGTTCAATTTATCCAAGGATCCAAGGTGTTTCATTCACTGGAACGACTGCAGTGGGCTTTGAGCCACATCGGGACCATCATTTACGGATGTACGGCCGTCTTGAAAATCTTTGCTTCATTCAGATATTTTGCTGAGCCTAAGAGTCTCATCAACATATTGTGTTTGAAGTCTTCTGTAAATGTCAATTAGTCTTAAACCTTCATTCATGAGAGATTTCATTGAAGGTCCGGGTTTGACTTGAACAAGCCATGTACAATTAAGGAAGTAAGCAGATAACAGCAGGAGACCCTGAGATAGAGATCATTTCTATGATGATGCACTAAAACAAGGATGTGAATTTTCCAACAGGAAATGTTCTAACAACCCCGGAAAGCCAAAGCCATTCTACGTCCAGTAGTCAGGAGACTAATTGAGTTTGCATAAACAGTCTCTGTAGAATCATGAGCAGCCTGAGCTCCACAGGAATTATTTATATTCATAAACAATGCATACACTGTGCTCTGCTAAACCATATTCAATTAATGTCTGATTAGCAGGCAGAATCCACAGCCATCCTTTTGCCCAATTAGTCTTAATTGCACTGTTTATACCACAGAGACCTGGTGGACTCTATGAGGACGAGGATTATTTAATGAGATAACAAACATATTGAGCATCCAAGGCATCCTATGCTAAAGCACTTATTGTTTAACTGAGATAAAGCCTGTTTTATGACTATTGACGTGCAGTTTTATTAAAGCTAGCCTCAGTGCTAATGCAGATTAAATGGCATTCTGTGCTAAAAGAAAGTTTCAGATATGCAACTGCTTCACACATTTTCCATGTGTTTCAGTAGAATTACGTCGTGCTCTTCCCATCCCCCTGCAGTATGATCCATCGCTCCTTTATTACTTGGTTGTGTTCACCTCATCTGTGTTAACACTTGAATTATTTGATTATCATGAAGTACGGTTTGTTAATGCCACGCCCCGTTTGTCAGTTTCTGCTTTAGACCCTTGCCTGTCTCATCATTTTTATTAGCATCTCTGTTTAAATTCCCTTGTTTTGCTCTAATTAGAACTTTTCCTTTTTTTTTTCCAACAAAAAGCACACATTGTTTATGCACTAGTGTCCTGTTTCTGACCACTTGTAAAAGTAAAATGGACATGAGCAGCGAAATGATACAACAAGTAGCGTTCAATTTCCATAATTACATTATGCAGTGTAATTTACCATGGCATGAAAGAAATTTCATCAGTAGTGAATTGAGCCACACACAAGAACAAAATTGTATTAAAATCAATAAAGTTATGAAATTATATTGCAGTCACTCAGAAGGCCCCTAATCCTGTATGCAAACTTAAACCTACTCTGATAAAAGTAGCCTTTTTTTTTTTTACATATATCACATTAATTATATATTAGTTAAATTGATTAAATCAATATACCAGCTTACAAAAAAATATCTGATCAGTTTTAATGTAATCAGTGATATTATTATTATTTCATAATATTCAATTCATATGTCTGTCTGTCTTTCTATACGGCAAAACTCTCTGTCTAACTTATTAATACACAGAAATCACATTATGTAAGGTCGAGTATCTGACACCTTGTTTACGCTAAGTTGTACTTCTTTCATCATCAGCCAAATACACTCCCTGTTCGGTAATCAGAGAGTAAATCAAGGATGAAAAATCTAAAAAGATCAGATAAAGATGAAGTTTTGTCTTAAAACGACTCCAGCGTGTTAAAATTCACTTGTACCACTTCGGCGCTGTTATTTCAGCTCTGAAAATATGAGCTAATTCCAGTGAAAATATTCAGTTTAGCTTTTCAAAATTAATATCTATTGGTGAAGGTGTTTGTTTACATTGAGCAAGTAGCGCATTAGTAGCTCATTTTAAAATAGATTATTAAATCCGGAACATAACTGTTCATAACATCGCTGGTGCAGGTTAAACTTCAGAAAAATACTTAAGGACTGGCAAAGTTTCATTAAATTCTGTTCAGACAGTTTTGCGTGATGCTGTGACAAAATCTGGCTGGACAGACATACAGACAGACAGACATACCGGCAGATTTCTGAGGCTGGTTTCTGGTCCTCCAAAGTATGACCTATAAAGATGTTATTGAAAGAGCAAGTTCTGCTTCTGACCAATGTACAGACAAAACCTTTGTAAATGCAGATAATCCATTCCATCACCCAAAAAATATTGCCAATATTACCAATTTCCAACACTATAATCGTATTTTTGCATATTAAGATGCCAAGAAATATATAAATATTGAACCTCACTTATCCTTAATTTATGATTCCTCTTGGCACCAGCTGCTTAAAAGATGAAATTGAAAGTGGTTCCCTTTTCTTCTTGCTACCGTTCTTGCTAACATTCATGTATCGTGCTGTTTTCACTAAATCTTGCACAAAAAACACAAAAAAATATGTGAGCTTCGCTTGGCTTTCCACTGACACAAACAAGTTTTGATGAGCTACCAGATGTAGGCACGACTGAAAGTATGTGCAACCGGCTCAGGTGCTCGTATGCCGAAACTGCCTCACATGCTGAGGCAAATTTATTGCACAATCTTAGTCCTTTAGGGGAAAATTTGCAATACTTCAACTTGATCTTGTCCTCAAACAGGAAGAAGATCCAACTAGTAATACCCAATGGTCATCTTATGAGAATCTTACAAAAGATAGACAGGCAATATATCTGGGAGAAAATGTGATGTCATCATAGGAGGATAGTGGAGTCTCATGAGACTAATACATTACACATGCAAATTGGTATTCGGGTTTCCTAGGAAATCAGGTATGTCCATATGCATATAGCCAATTAGGTGCATATGCTATCAAGCAGTTACAGTAGGAGCTGTTCAGAATGCACAAACAAGATACATAATAAATAGAAGATTTGTTCAAGAAACCAATAAGACACAGTGCTTAATAATCCCGTGGTCAGGAAGTTGTGTATTGCCTGAGACCCAAACAAAGGATATAAAAATGTAGCAGGAGACATGGAAATGTACGAAAAACATGTTGGAATATGACAAATCACTCAGTGCTCGAAAGTGCATGAGCAAGAAGAGGGAGAAGCATAAATGAGCTAAACATCCATAAATTACACCAAATGGCATCTTCTTATTTTGCCCCGAAGAACAAGAGTGCCATCTGTCGTCGCAAAGGAACCCAAATCCAACATCGGTAGACCAATACTGCCATCTGCTGTTCATATCACAAAATAACCTACAATGAATCCAGCTTACTCCTCCACGTGCAGCACATCCAATCACACCAAGAACGTAGAAATAGAAGGAAATAATCTTGTTGGTTTACAGGACATACATCAGGTCTTCAAGAAGCCTATCGAAAGAGCAAACAAAGTCACCAAATCACATACTGATGTCCGTCATAGACAAGTTGAAGAACCAGGAGACAAGCTTAGGGACAGAATACCCTACATGCATCGTCTCTTCACATGTATAGAATACTTGGACAAACTGAGCAAAAGGACCTTTCCATCCAACCTGATTTCCTCCTAATGCCTGCTCCCATTCTCCTTATATGGTCATTGTTTCCTGTGCTTGGTGACCCATTTTCTTTGGATGACTTTTTACTAGCAGTCTTCAATTATTTTTTTTTTTTTTAACGGTATTATTGAAATGCAAGAATCATGATTTTGTTATCTTCATGCTTATCCTGGAATACACAATCTGCTTATAGAGAATATTTTGTTAAAACACGGTACTATTTCGATGAGATGTTTAAATCTGGATTTGTATATGGTTGCTTAGTGACAGTGGAAGATTTGATGTAGTGGTAAGTTTCCCTGTAAGAATCCTTGCGGCAATAATATCTACAATGAAAAAGGCTTCTTCCAAACGGTTGAAATGTTGCTTCATGGTAAGAGTGCAAATATATTTACTACTACTACTATCAATAATAATAATAATAATAATAATAATAACAATAGAAAAAAATGGTGGTGCAACAGCACAAATGTTTTGGGGTTTTAAATCACCTTTATTTAATTCTATATACTTTGAAGTCATTTAAAAGCTATAACTATTTAAAGGCAGAGCATCATCTACTGGATCTCTTTTTAGCATGGAATACCTCAAGTGAGGGGTGGAGATGACTCAATCAGGGTAAGATCAACAGAATATTCAATAGGATATAGCAACTCAAATAGTGCTTTATACCAAAAAGTTGAGCAAAAATGTTAAAGGGTTAACTGACACAAAAAGGAGACCAAAAAAAAAGAAGCAGCTGGCAAACAAAATCAGGATCGAATTCAAGGAGAAGATGAAAAGTACTGAAATATTAAAAGAAACCTATAGCAAATGAGCAAAAGCACAAAACCAAAAATAATCGATATGATTTGAAAGCGGGGATTTATGGAATTAGTTATTAACAAACACACTATCTGTCAAAACAAAATATGTTAAAAACATTTAACAAATTTATTGGTGCTGTTTTATAACATTATGAGTGTCATAGAGTGTTTTGTCAATGAATGTTGTCATAGAATGTTCAAAACACAAAATCATCAATTTAAAACCCGCACTTAATTTTTTGAATCCATATTCAAATGGAAAGAAAAACTACTGTCATGCAGACTGTTCATCTTCTACTGTCACTTTCAGACCAACTAAAATCTCAATTGTTTTAATCACACAATCAGAAAAAAAGAAACGTCCTTTTTCTAAAGATACAGACATTACGTAACAGGTCAGAATGTTCTCTTCTTTGTTCTCTTCTTAACTCTTTTTGTTTGCTCTCACGTTGAGTTTTCTTCCTCCTCTCTGAAGGAGCTTCTGCGAGCCGTATCCACCTTGTGGCAACAAGCATCATTTACTTAGAACAGCAGCTTGGAGTCCATGTCCTCTGTTGGCGTGTAAGAGTCATGGAGAGAAATATCAAAATAAAGGGCAGATATTAACAGCTTTCCACATCAGCTTTTAACTAGTGTACTAAATGCTTTGCTAGTAAGATAGCCGTTAGTTACACTATAATACAGTCACGCCAACCCTGAAGCTGAATTCTGAGTGGCTCTGTTACAAACCGCTTGTCTAAAATACTCACAGGTATATTGTGAAATGGTTCCACATGGATGACATTTTAAATTCAAGCGCACAAAGTGTTAACACGCCTGCACTGTCCAACCAAATCTTTAGTATATAAATAATTCATAAAGTGTTAGATTTTAACTTATGTAAAATATATCTCTTGTTTTCAGTCTATTTTTCACTATAGTTAGATTTCAGGCAAAAAGGGGAAGAAAAAAAAAACATGCGTTTATAATGAAATGAACTTTGATCCTGAATTCAGGTTGCTATCATGGATGTTCCTCTTCATTCTCTGGTTTCCTGTTTGGTGGTCTGTGATGGACAGGAGTCCATCCACTTCACATGCAGTGTTCCCAGTATGGGTTCAAGACCAACCAATGGCACTGAACAGGATAAATTGCTAAATAAATGAATCAACAAATGAATGAACAGATATTTCTAATGACATATTTGCCCAACGCGAGTTACAGTACATCAAGCATCACATTAATGAATTCAAAATATTCTCTACTTACCTCTATTTAACAGAAAGCATGGGATCAGTGCCTTTCACATACAAGTCTATGTGAGACTATCAGACAATGTGAATCAGTGATTTAAAAGAGTGATTTAATATTGAAGAGCTGCTTATTGTTTTGTAAGAGTTATGTAATCGTTAGCAATACGAGCGGCGTTCAAGCTAAACCAGGACTTGTGATGAAATTTCTGGTGAATGGAGGCATATTTACAGAAGACTTCAAGAACAGTACGGTGATGAGACTATTAGCCGCAGTAAAACGTTCGAATGATACAAACATGTTAAAGAAGGCTGTATGTCTACGAATGATGATCCAGGCTGAGGTGGCGTTTCGGACGTGAAGCAGGCTGTCCGATCATACTGTAGCTCTGGTGTACTGAGAAAACTTTCTACTTTGATGGTAATCTCACTAGTGAAACACTGGGATAAGTGCATTAATGTAGAATGGGAGAAAGAAAAGGAGTTTTTACTCTCATAACTGTTCTGTTATTCTGTTCTGCGTCCTCTCTTAGATTTATAGGTTACATTTGTCCATGTGCTGAGAGGAAATGAAGATGGACCTCCTATGTTGCATTTGCATACAGGATCTGTAACTGAATTAACAGTAAAGCAAAGCATTTTTTCTTTTCACTTTGGCTCATCTTACCGTCCTTGATGCCAAAACAGTGGCACCACTCCCTGAAAGAGAGCAGCTTGTCCTTGTCTGCATCACACTCATGGAAAAATACTGAAGTGCAGTGCTCCATTGGAACCAGAGGGATACGCAGAGGAGCAAGCTCTGAGTGAGACAAGAACCTGGACATATAAATATAGCATTAAACAGGTGCTACCTGTAACAGCAGCTTATAAGGTAAAGACACCTAGACTGAATAAGAGCTGAATAATACATTCGAAAAACACATTGTTCAAGCTGTAAAAGTCCTTGGTCGAGTACAAGTTCATTTGGCTCTACTTTGAAAACACACCTGTCTGATGGTTGTTGGTCCATTTGTGCAAACTGCCAATGCACGGGATATATGTACATGTTGTAGTTCTTCTCAAAGTCTCGAGCCAGCAGCTCGATGGGGTGATCGCCAGCATGGAGACGCCGCTCATTCTCGTAAATCTTCTGCACCTGTGGAGTTCCGAGGAATAAAACAGGTTGGAAGATAGAAATGAAGTGTTTAAAAGATCAGCGTTGGGCCGAATCACAAAGCAGAACTTGATGGAACATTTTAAATTCTTTATTCTTATTATACTTCAGAGATTACGATTTTTTTTTTTATGTTTTATCCCTTTATAATTACATTTAATGTTACTGAACTTCCACAAAACAAGTCTGTTTCTGTTATAACTGTCTTGATACCATCATTAGATTTTCTTGTGCAGGGCAATTTACAGTGGATTCTTGTAGAGGGCAACTTGCAGGTTTTGTGCTGAGACTCCTTCCAGACATATATTTTTTTTTTCTTAAATAAATCACATTCATCTGTCTATTATCATATTATGCTGCGCATCCGGCAAACACGTTCCTGTGTATGTTGTTCCTATTCAAATGATAATGTATTAGACGTGCATTGGTTATAAACCTATAAACCTAGTAACATTTTCAGCATAGCATATCATTTATGTTGTACAATAGTTACTTCTGACTGAGTAATCTGATTGGACAAGAGGCATTCATTCCATGAATGGAGGTAATAGATGGTAACAGCACTAAAACGTTTCATTGTCCCTCATCATAGATGTTCTAACAATTGTTAATTACACTAACTGTCAGTCACAGAAAGGGTGAAGGTCTGGAAAGAAGAGAGCCTGGCAAATCTCACATTCAAAACCAGTCACAGATGCACTTTCAGCAAACACATCTGATAATGTTACGTCACCTTAAACAGTCCTTTCCATTCTTACTAATTACTTCTAAGTCATTCCAAATTGCCTTTTGGAAATCCATGTTATTTTGTTCATGACTAAGAGCTATAAATCGATCTAGCTCACCTACAGTACATAGCGCACTAGCTTTCTATTTAATGCTATTTGGGATTCAATGCTGGAACCCATAAGTTAGCTGATATCTAAAAGTATTCTTCAAGTTTCATTTTTATTCTGTAAAGGTTCTTTTCGACAATGACCTCTGTTAAAAGCACTATACGAATAAAATTGAATTTAGTGGAAGTATAAAGAAAATCAATTCAATTCAATTCAATTTTATTCAATTTTTCTATAGCGCTTTTAACAATGGTCATTGTCTCAAAGCAGCTTCACAGAAATTAAAAGAAAATGAAAAGAAGACTTATGGAAATGTATATATGTGTAAGAAAAATGTGTCTAGATAATGAGATTGTCCCTGATGAGCAAGCCAAGGGTGACGGCGACAGTGGCAAGGAAAAACTCCCTGAGATGGCAATAGGAAGAAACCTTGAGAGGAACCAGACTCAACAGGGAACCCATCCTCATCTGGGTGATAACAGATAACAGAAATTGTATAACATCATGTGTGTTATGCAGATGAAAGTTCGATATAACAGAAGTTATTTAAATTACCTGTTAATTACCCTAACTTTAGGTCACAGTTAGTTAATACCACCAGTCGTGGAATAATATGTGTTAGCAGACAAAATAACTGGTAGAATAAATAAACAAGCCATAATTTGTTGATAATAAATGGGGTTTGTGGAACTGTTGTATAAACACAATATCACATTTGAGGTCATGCTGTTGTACTGAATATCAGCACAGCTGTGAGATCTTCAATACTTGGGCTGTATTCCACCTACAGTAAAACCACATCACAGCCATGCAGATATTCGGCACAACAGCACTCCCAAACACCCCAAACTGCAATAATTGTAATAAACCAACTTTTTTTTTTTTTTTTTTTTTTTTTTTTTTTTTTTTAGAACAACGGATTTTATCATTTCTTTTGCTTTTTTTAACAGTTGGTCAGATTTGATACAGTTACTGTACTAGCATAGATTTCATTGTTTAAGTAAATACACACGTTGGATCTCTGCTTGGCTGTAAGGATATTTTCTTCATAAAGCTGCAGCAGCACATTCTTCAGCCAGTCTCTCATGCGGAGTGGAAAATGTATTAGCTCTGTCTTCAGACACGGTGGAATAACTAACACACACACACACACACACACACACACACACACACACACACACACACACACACACACACACACACACACACACACACAATAAAACAATAAAAACTAAAGTCATAGTTGTCTTCATTTAAAGTTCAGGGTTGTAAGAGTGTGTAATCTTTTTTTTTTTTTTTTTTTTGGACTCAGTAGCTGTTAAATCCTATAGACCTTTAATAATGTCCAGTTGAGCAATAAATGAATGTGTGCATTGAGTTTATCATCACCGCCTTGCGAGGCTTCCACAGGGTCACAGCAGGAACAGAGATGACCTACATTTGCAGGAGCCTGTGTAGTCCAGATGTAATCTGTGACCTTTTTTGCTCCCCTCAAGGCTGCACTTGATGGCAAAAAGCTGACAGGATGAGGCATAGGTCTGGTTATCTGTTCCACAAACCTACAATAAAAAAAAAGAAAATTTTTGAAGCCAAAAGATAATAATATTATAATATCCTGGGTTTGTCTAAGAAAGAGCAGCTCAATCATGTATTATAATCGATTAATATTGACATCATTATTTCTTTTAAGATGATTACATAGTGACTTTGGAAGCATAATGCATTCACTGAACTGGTGTCTTAAACAGTGAATTTAATGTAAAACACATCATCATGGTTTTTGAGCCGTAGATAAGAATTATTATTTTATTTTATTTTATTTGTTCCTAAATTTGCTTTCCTTGTTAAACCTGTTTAAATGAACTCAACATCCAAAATTTCTAATGTTTAAATAAAATTTATTAAAATCCTGTACAGGGTTGGGGGGGGGGGGGGGAGGGCTGGAGCCTATCCAAGGAGACTCAGGCACAAGGCAGGATACTCCCTGGATGGGTCGCCGGTCCATTGCAGGGCACACACACATGTACATAAACAACTGGCAATTAGAAACACCAATTTGCCTAAAACTCAGGGGAAGCCCATCAAGCACAAGAAGAATATGCAAACTCCGTGCACATGGGTCTGAGGCAGGACTCGAATCCCGCATGAGGCCACAGTGCTGATCACTATGCCACTGTGCCACCATTAACATTTTTTAAAAAATATTTTAACACATAATTGTTAAATTTTACTTCTCATGGGAATTTTAGTTGCTATTTTTTCATTAACTGTTGTTCAAAGAAAGAAGGTCTTTGATGTGAATAATAAAAATTAGGCCAATTTTAGTTAAACAAAGTGTGTAAGTTACGTGAGCTAAATTATGCTTCCTAATACTGATGTTATTAGGGTGTATTTTTATTGGAGTGGGCGGGGTTTCAGTGTGAACTGGCAAACATGAGTGAAGTGAAAGGGGTTCATCAGAGTGACCCAACAGCCCAGGAGAGAGAGAGAGCGGTTTAGCAAGCAAAACTACATTTTGTGTGCATTTGTGCAAACAGTTTTGCTGAGGAATGAGGTCTTTAAGGGTTTAACACCTCGAGCTTTTAGTGAGGAGTGAATGTGCATCATTGTAAAGCAACTGGATACCCTGAATGACGTGCAATTATTTTTTTGTTTTATTTCAATTATCTAATATAAACACTGTAATTGAAAATAAAAATCAATTTGCAGCACAGCACTCGTCTCAGGTCTATGGCCAGTTTCCAGTCTGAAGTCTAAAATGGAATAATTATCAACAGAAAGTTTTTTTCTTTTCTTCTTTTTTTTTGCTCCCACAAAATAACCTCAGGCCTTAAGAACACATTATTAACAATACCAGTATAATATATTGAGCTCTAAAGTACTCACATGTTCCAGCTCATTGAGACTTGGAGGACAGTCTGCGGGTTCCTGGCACACACAGCTGGGTTTCTTCTTATCGTTCAGTTTGCATGTCTTCCCTCGCTTACAGTGAAAGTTCTCGCATGACTCTACATACAGTATGACATAATATTTTTATATTAAAATTTGCTAGAAGAAAAGGGTGATGATGATTATAATGATGAACATGACGATGGTAAGGTAACATAGCACTTTTAATTTTAGATTCAAGGCATTTATAATAAGACACGTTAACCAATCTACAATCTATGAGAATCATAAACCTAATTAATATACATCTCTGATCCCAGACTGCCACCAACACTTTGTGATAATTTTCAGTAAACATCCTGCTCTGTCTCATACTTGACACTCAAAATGCTTGCATTGCACCTCTATATATTTAGTATTCATGTATTCCAAGTGTATTCACAGAGTGCATTGCCCATAGTGCTCCCTGGATAAGCTCGACATACAACGAATGTAAATGAAGAGGATGAATGAATGATTGTCCAAAGGGCTGGACAAAAAGGGGAAATTACAGAGGTCTAAATCAGAACCTTGTGGAACACCAAAATTCAATTTGAGGCACATCAGATGAAACATTTCAATTTACACTAAAAACTAAACCATTTTTTAAAGCTTACATTCTTTGTTTAAGCCTGCCCAATAAAATATTGTGATCACTCTCTGATGTCTTTAGCCACCGAGCACTCACTCTGCTCAGGCTTGTGGAAACTAGATTTATGAGGGGCACTCAAGTCAAACTAGAACTTGTGATGACATTTTTCGTGAATGAAAGCATAAAACTGATGGACATTTACAGAAGACTTCAAGCACAGTACAATGATGAGACTATTAGGTGCAGTAAAACATTTGAACAGTGCAAACGTTTTTAAGGAGGCCGTACGACCGTGAATGATGATCCCAGCAGTGGTGGCTCGGAGCCCACTGCAGTCGTTTCTATGAGCATTCAGCAAGTGGAACGCCTGATCCTTAAAAATTGATGGATAACTTGTAGCCAACTTGCAGAAGAGATGCATCTGCCCGTGGAAAATGTACACACAATTATTCACCAACACCACTTGCACATTACAGGAGCTCAGATGGGAGTTTTTGCCACATCCCTCGTACATTCCTGACCTCACTCACCCCAAGTCATTCCCACATGTCTGGGCCATTAATGGAGTTCCTCAAAGCAAGCAGTCCAATCTTGGCTCTGGCAAACTGAGAAAACCTTGTACCTTGATGGTATCCAAGCATTAGTGAAACGCTGGGATAAGTGCATTAGCGTAGCAGGGGATTATATAGAAAAATAAAGAGAGTTTTTACTCTCAGAACTGTGTTTTGTTATTCTGCACAATCAAGTCTCGGTTTGACTTGAACAGCCCTTGTACATTTTTACACTGATGTACTTCCAGGCTTAAAAACACTTAATGTTGCTCTAAATAAAGTCTCTTGCCATCTCCAATATGCTGTATTATTATGGGATGCCTTTTATAGGATACATACTTTTGGCTCTGCTAGTTTGTTCACTGAATCCTTAACCCTGCTGCCTGAGATGGCCATAGTTTGTTTAGGTAGCCATTAGCTGTGGGGTGGCATTGTGAATTAATGAAATCCCAGCTCAGCGCATTCTTGATCAGAGTCTGTCACTGTGCATTGTAGAGATAAGAGTCTGAGACACCCACCGACTGAAGCTTCCTGTCCTGGATCTGTTCCAGTTCTGGATTTGGACAGGGCTGTGGGTGTGATTCTGGGGAAACGATCCACAGTCGCCCTGATCTGCACAGGGTTCATTCCCAATATGGATGCCTGGGGAGATCAGGATGGAATTGCATGGAGGAATTTACAGATAATTCAAATGAAATGTGAATCCCTAAATTAAACTTAAATCTGAACTGTATTCTACAAAAACACAACTATAAAAATGTCACAATTTGTCTGTGTACATTGTTGAAAAATGAAGTTATTTAGAAAATCCAAAATGGATGTGATTGGTTTCAAGAAGTTATGAAAGAACAGATGACCATCCCTTTAACCCCATCTCCTTGAACTCCATCGCCATCATAACCTCTCGTACTTTCCTACTTTTTCACAAAATTACTTTGGGAAGGAACTCAAAGGAACTCAGGCCTGGTCCTCACACACTCCTACTCCTGTGGCTACTCCTGCTCTCTGGATCTGCCTGATTCATCCTGGTCCTCTAACTTTTCTTTAGATCCTGTACTTGGGATTCAATTTCTCCCCCAATAGATGGTTCCACATGATTGTTGTTAAAAGTACTCACTCAAAAACATAATTTCAGTAATCACTTTATGGTCAGGTTGGTATGGAGCTGGGGTCTATTCCAAGAACACTGAGCATAAGGCAGCAATACATGTTCATACCTAGGGGCAATTTATTTAAAAGTCCTGGTTCATATTGCTCCCAAAACTTCATACAGAGAGCAATGTAAAATTGGGATCAAACTAGGAGCCCTGTTATTTAGATACATATAAAAATAATTAAAATTTTAATTAAACTGAATATATTAATTTTTTAAGGATAAGTTTTTTTATTTCACAGTGTTTGGTGATCTCCAGTCTTACCAATTTCCCATTCTTTCTTTGCGCCATGTTGAGTGTGGGTTCTGCCCTTTTCTCCGCCTCTTGGATTTGAGAATCATCTGGGGTCACCTCAGCACTCAAAGCCTGGTCACTCTGTGCTTGTCTCAGTCTCTTGCTCTTCATCTGTTCCTTCTGTTTTCCATTACCCTGGCTGACATTTTCATTAGTGTCCTTTCCTCCCTCCTTTTCTTCAGAGAGGTTCTTTTCCCCCAGGTCCATTCTGACCTTGTCTGCATCTGTGATCATTTGGTCAATGTCAGGATTTGGAAGTATCTGCTCATGTTGGAGACCTTCAATAGACCTAACTTGGTCAAATGCTTTTTCTTGCCACACATCTTTGGGATCTTCATAATCTTGATTAGGCTGAGCATCATAGTATTCCATGACCATGGGAAGTTCACTGTCAACCTTCTGTTCCGCTTTCAACCTACTGGTTAAGGGTTTGCTCTTGTCCTGCTTTGTGCTTTGAGTGTTCATAGATACGCCCTCGGAAACAAAGTCTAAATCTACTGGTATCTCAAAGTCTGTGCTACTCCCCAACTCCTCTTTTTCCAAGTCTTTCTGCTTTTGTTGATCTTGCTGTTCGTCTCCATCATGTTTTGACTTTGTTGGTATCTCAACACTCCCCTCATTTATATCCTCATCTTCCTCACCCTCCACATCATGCTGCTCTCCCTCAGAAGCCTTTAAAAGTTGTGTGAGCATCTCCTCACTCAGCAACACAGGAATGTTCTTCCCATCTTCATCAGACATATCCAAAACTATGGAATATGCTTCGTCTGTTCCATCTCCACGATTTGACCTGTCTTTGCTTATGTCCCCATCTTCTGGTTCTGGACTACTAGCCTCGAAGGGGAACAATGTTGGCAAAATGGAATCATGAACCTCTTCCAACATTGGGAGCTCATCATCCTGGGGGAAGAAGAATTATTTAGCATCATAATAATAAGTGGCAGTGGTGACTCAATCGATTATGGATCTGGATTGCTGATCAGAACATTTCAGTTTCAGAGCCCACAACTGCCAAGCTACCATTGTTGGGACCTTGAGCAAGGCTCTTAACCCTATCTGCTCCGGGGGTGGTGTATCACGGCTTACCCTATTCTCTGACCCCAGCTTCCTAACTGGGATTTCCCAAAAAAAATTATAAATAAATAAATTAAATAAATAAATAATTTCTTTGTGCTGTTAGGTACGTGTTATTGATTATTGAATCTTATACAAATACATATAAATTGAATAACTTAATACAAATGATTGGATCTTAACCTTAAAAAAATATATGCACATATTCATAAGGCAAAAAGTAAGGTATTCTAGCAACTTGTATTGTGGCTGAATTACCTTCTCCTCAGTATTCTGTGGCCATCCGTAGAGTGACTCATGCTTCTCATGTGTAGTGCTTTGACCCTAAAGACCACACATAGAAGAAAAAATAAGGGATTACCACAATGATACCACAATTAATGAACAGGCTGAGAAAACTTACTTAATAATATATTTTTTGGAAACTTTTAGGAAACTTTCTATCTTGTTGGAATCAAAGCACTAGTGAAGCTCTGTGATTAGTGCATTAGTATAGCCGAGGATTATACAGAGAAAGACAGTTTCAATCTGTGTTCTGTTATTCTGCACAATTAAACGTACCAGTTTGACTTAAAAAGTCCTTGTAATCAATTAATAGCCATGATTTCATTATCCTGTGATCACGAGTTGGATTTCTTGAGATCTTTTGGGTTTTGTAGCAACTCACAGCCAAGTTCCTGTAACATGCAAGCGGTGTCCATGAATGATTGTATGTACAGTTCCCACAGACATCGGCGAGCTGGTGACCACACACTGATTGGAACGACTGCAGTGGGTTCCAAGCCACCTCGGCCGGGATCGTCACTCATGAACGTACAGACTTCTTTAAATAGTTTGCACCGTTCAAATGTTTCACTTCTGCTAGGAGTCTCATCTCCATACTGTTCTTGAAGTCTTGTGTAAATGTTGGTTTTACTTCTCTTTATTCCCAAGAAATTTCATTCACAAGTTGTCATTATTAATAACCTCACCATCTCCGTACAAGAACAAGAAGTTCAAAAAAGTCCAGTACATTCTTTAAATAGAAAACTATCCAGACAGTCCTTTGTTTTGGAAAATTAAGCTCCAAGGACAATGCAGAAATGCTGATTAGATTCCCCAAAAGGTTATGTTCAACAAGACTAACATCATTTGTTTCACCATTAGTTAAAATTACAAAAAATTATAATAACTTCTGGCACTAATGTTACTGTAGCAACATGGGTCAATTAAATCTACTTTGTGGGTCTTATTTTTTTTTTTTCTAGTATTATTAAAGATTTATTAATGCTATAATTGTAAGTGTTGTTTATGGGAACCCTGATGTAATGCACCAATCTATTTACTTACAGATTTGGTTAAAGCTGACGCCAACAGGAAGAGGCACAGGAGATCCATATCTGTAGGGATGGCAAACACCTAATTAAGGTTCCACAGCCGAGTGAAACAGGTAAGTTTTCTACCTCCTTGGTCAGTGAGTCCTAAAATTCCTCAGTAATTCAGTGTCAAATCAGGAAGCTCTGATAGCAGCTTTGTACAAATATTTGTAGTCTTAGTGTGAACAGCTGGTAACAGTGATGGGAAAAACGTAAGTAATAACAGGATGGAACTAGAAATTATTTTTAATGTTGATTGTTTTCAAGAAAGAAAGAAAGAAAGAAAAGAAAGAAAGAAAGAAAGAAAGAAAGAAAGAAAGAAAGAAAGAAAGAAAGCCATGAACCAACCCAGGATTTGATGGATCTCTCTAATGTTCTCACACTGAAATGTGTTCATCAGCATGCCATTCATCAGTCTGCCATCATAATCCCGTGCCTGGGTCACCATGGTGACAGGCTCGGGAGATCCATCCCAGTCAAAAGTCACATTCCGACTGAGAGGAGCAAAGCAAATATCAGAAGCTAGCAGCCTGGAAAAAGAGCCGACTATGTACACAAACTTCTTTTTTTTTTGTCAAGCAGCCCTTATTGGATCAGTTTCAGAGGACGATGTCTGTAAAGATGGGGGACACAAGGGATGAAGACCACACTTGCACCAAATGTTCACTAAATTTTTGATGTGTAAAAGAGAAGCTGTAAAGCAACTATGGCTTAAAAGTCTGAAATAAAATTAGTTCAAAAAAATAAAATAAAATAAAAAAAACATAATTTGAAACTCTGAAACTGCAAAAATTCTCCGAGGGAAAATGTTGTGCAATTTGTATAAGAAAATCAGCTACAAGTTACAAAAATGCCTTTGTAAGATTTCCAAAGTAATGTTTTTTTTTTATTTTTCCACTGATGGCTGAATGCATTATGCATAAAATGTAAATAAGGATGCAAACTAATTAATTTAGGTGTTTATTCTTAGGGTGTTGTACATACAGTATAGTGTGATGCAGACATCAATTATTTGGTTCAGTAGCTTGAAAAATGAATTAATTCAAGCACCCGTTTGCTAACATTACCTGGTTAAATATATATTGATATGGTTAAATATATTTTTATAATAATAATAATAATAATAATAATAATAATAATAATAATAATAATAATAATAATAATAATAATACATTTTGTTATATATTATATATATTACTCATTTTAACTGAAATCTACCATAATACATTACACAAAACAACAACTTTCATGGATACCAATGTATGGATACTGATAAAAAAAGATAATACATAAACTAATTTTTTTTGTGTTTTGCATTCACCTTCATGAGGGCTGAAGAGAAGGTTTTAACAAACTAATAATTACTGATCCATAGGCTATAAAGAACTGTACCTGATATTGAAGCTTGCAGACAGATGAACAAATCACTGGATTAATGGGATGTTGTGCTCAGCAGGAAGTGAGTGTGAAGAATTGATTCTTGTGCTAAACTCTGCCCATCTCTCACACTGCTGCAGCCAGCTAAAGAGAGCCATGCCCCTGGGGTTGGCTGCAGAGAGGAGGGTGCGGGGGGGGGGGGGGACACACAAGGTGACATTGAGTATTCCAAAGCATTTAACTGGTATATAACCATGATATCATCTCATTCATTCTGTAGTATATTAACATTTCAATAATACATAAATATTGGAAGTAATATTCGACAAGTTTAGATTTTCTTTGCATTAATTTTGGAGCAAAAATAACTGTTTAACTTTAGGTTGTGGTTCAGGAAGCAGAGAAAGATAGAGACTTTTTCCACAGCTTTAAGGCTACTGTGAGCTAATACAAGCTCAGTACTTCTGATTTTGTTGGTGGTCTTTTGGCTGATCCCATCAAGGAGTCAACACAGACTTCGTCAGGTGTCCTTCCTGATACAACCATCCCATTTAATCCAGGCCTGGGTTCATCACTGCATCCCCTGGATGAAGTTTGTGAATTGGCTCGGAATCACACCTGGATGGAAGACGGGAAACCTACCAGCTATGCCCAAGCTTGGTATGTTTATACATTATGTAAATTCAAAGGTAAGTATTTTCGATAACTTCTACTTTTACTTAGGTAATATTTTGTCTAGGATAGCTCTACTTTTACTGGAGTAAAAGATTTGTGTACTTTGCTTATCTCTGCATCCCAGAGATCATACAAGTATGCTCTGGTCTCTAAACCCTATCACTATAAAAGGCCTCTGAGACAATGTTCACAATGTTCACAACCAATATAAAAAATATGTAAAAACTCATGGCACAGTTTTGCATTTTGCACTGTAATCTGGTACAATGCATTTTATCAGATTAACCACATCGGCAAGATTCTGCAAATCTTCAGCGTTTCTGAAGAAAAGAAAGGGAAAAAAAACGGACAGTCAGGGCATATCTGGAACTATTCAGGAAAAGTGGACTTGCTGTCACTCTAAATGATGCTGAAGAAATGGTAGACAATTTCCATAGGGGAAAAAAAGTGGGAAACAACCTGGCAGGTCCTGTATGAGGGCAGAGAAGAAACTCAATCCATTCCAGAAAAGCACTTTAAGAGAGTTTTTTCTCCCCCTAGTGGCCACCACTAGGTAGGACACAGACAATAGCACCTTAAATGACACACATTTTCTCTTCTCAAAAGAAGACGTGTCTAACAATATTCATAGTGGCACAATTGCAGACAAGTGTAAAAATAGGGGATCTGAGGATTAGGTTCTGGAGCTCAGGGATGCTTTATATACCTTTCCTGATCATGTATTTTCCTGCCTAAGAAAAATCCTTGATTACATGTACAGCTTCTGGATCTGTATGTAAACCTCAGCATTGCCCTTCAACGGCAATTAACTCTTCCAGTCACTGATGCCTCCGGAGAGATAAGCTTCTCAGCTTTAAATCACAGCAAAACCCTTTTCTCAGGCCACCATGTCCCAGGAGAGACTGGCTCTTGTTTCAGTGGAGTGCAATGTGCAAAGGTCTTTGGATCCGAAGGACCTTATAAGAGCCTTTGCACAAGCTAAGACCTGCAGGTGGCATTTGTAGAAAAGTTATTGATTAGTTCACTTGAATTTATTTGGTTATTTATGTTTCTATTGGTCTTGTATTGTTCTTTGTATGTATATTTAAAAATTACAAGGATTTTTTTTTTATGATTCTGTCTATTTTTGAAATTACAATGTATCTTTCATGCTTCAGATTCATATTTTAAAATTAAACGTTTTTTCTGTTTCTGATATTTCTATTTTTAAAATAATACTGTACATTTTGGAAACTGAAATTTTTTTACTTTTTTGTGTCAGATCATTTATAAGATGATGTTGACAGAGAGGCTGGGCTGGAATCACCCCTGGGTGTCAGAACACACAGTGAATCACAGCTTGCTGTATATAAGGCTGCATAGCCACACAAGTGTCACCTAAGTGCCCACCCTGACCCCTTGCTACTGCCAAGAGTGCCTACGATGTGAATCCGAACTGGAATATGAAGCACAGAAAAAGGCGGCATGGCCTGGAGAATCATATTTTCTTTATCATTTTAAGGTTGGTTAGATGTGGATGTGGGTGTGGATGTGTGCGTCAATTACCTGGGGAAGAGATGACAACAGGATGTTACTTTGACACGTACCACCTATCTAAACACTGCTGCTGGCCAAGTACAGTTCACCACAGTCTTCTCTTATGGCAGTAGGATGATGCACCCTGCAACACTACAAACATTGTTCAGGAATAGTTTGAGGACAAAGAGACAAAGGTGTTGACTTGGCCTCCAAATTAACCATATTTCAATCCGATCGAGTATCTGTGGATGCGTTTAAAAAAAAACAAGTTCAATCCAAGGAGGCTCCACCTCACAACTTACAGGACTTAAAGGATCTGCTGCTAATGTCCTGGTGCCAGACACCACAGCACACTTTCAAAGGTTCAGAGCTGTTTTGGTGGTGCAACCTGCACAATATTAGGCAAGAGGTTTTAATATCTCTGGGTTAAATGTTTAGATGTTTGATCTCACTAGACTGTACAACGATTAAGACATTTGCACAGTGCTGTCCTTAAGAGCCTTTCATTTGATAATTACTACTCCAGTAATTAATATGTTTAGGCTGGCAACAGTTCTTTTGCTGCTACACTTAAAGACTTCTCAACCAATTAAGAAGGCATCTCCTGTGGTCATGGTGTTCCAGAAGGATCAAATTGTTGGTGTGCATCAAGCAAAGAAAACAACTAAGGAGATTGTTACTTCAAAGTTACTGCAGTTGAGTTAAGAAAGGTCCAATGCATTATTAAAACATGGAGCCATAGTGCTGAACCATCAACGTTGTGGAAGAAATGTGTCTAAAAAAAAAATTTTTTTTTAATGTGACTGGATATCATTTAAACAGTCGGTGAAAATATACTGGAAACAATTGACAGTAGAAACCAGATCTCTGTTTAATATTGAAAGAAACAACATTTTTATGTGCCCATAAAAGTAAAAATAAAAAACTTAAAGGATAAAGATTGGACTTTGGAGCGATGGAAAATGGTCATGCAGTCTGATGAGTGCAGATTGAGCCCATTCCAGAGCGATGGGCGCGTCAGGGTAAGAAAGGAAGCACATGAAGCGAGCCACCCATCATGCATAGCATCCATTGTACATGGCAGTGTTATTAAAGAAATAATGAATAATGTCTGATTCTTTGCCATTCTACAGTATCTTGATGCTTTATTTGTCCTGTAATTTAACTCTTTTAATTATAATTTAAATAGATTTTTTTTTCTTGTCTAAAATCAGCACCATCACGCAGAGTTCAGAGGCTGGACATGTAATAAAGCTTGGAGAAACTCAAAAAGGCTCAGAGTCTGCCAAGCCCTAACCTCCAACATGCCACTGAGTACACTCCGTTTCTGCACTGAGTCATTTGTTTTCTTAGTTATACTTTCCTTATTTAACTGTCTTTTTCATTGTGACAATATTACACTTCGAAACGTGCCAAAATGCGTTAAAATGCCGAAATGTGTTGACATTTCCTGGTCCCCCAGATACCTGATGAAATAAATCTCCTCTTGATGGTGCTGAATCCTGTTGGTGACTTCTGGCCAGCATACACATCTTTACATTCGTCTTTATGTATTATGTGTGTGTTATGTCTGTTGTGTGTTAATATCAGGAAACTCAGAATGAATTAACTCTTTTGCAGTCTTTATATGGAAGTTGTACGTTGTACAGTCATCCGGCCCCGGATACAAATCGGGTAGAACTTTCACTGCAAGCCCAATGAAACATTCATTTTCATTATGAGTGATGAAACTTCTGAATACAACTGTACTTAAAGAATGGGCTTTAAATTTTGCTTTATAGGAAAACCAATGACATGGTGGTACGATGAAGCACAGTTACTATTCCACAGTTAATTATTTTCATATACTGTAGCACCATGTCCTGAAATACTTAATATCTTTTACACCACATTATTTTTCAACTGTTTGGCCTCCATTCTTGCTTCATTGTTCATTTTAATAGTTCTCATGGTTTTTGGACACTTTACATTATCTGTTTCTGTATCCATTTCCACTGCCAGTTGCTCTGGACACTTTGTCACTCCTCGTCTGGCTACACCCTTCAAACCCTTTGTGATACAGTAGCTTTTCTAAAGAGAGGTTTTGAATCTCGGCTCTGGAAGCGCAGGTTGCTGCCATCTTGGCAGGAGATGACGCCACCTAAACCCAGGTTAATCCATAAATCCGCAAACGGGCTGAAAAACAGAGCCTGACTGTTGGTTGGAACATTTCTACTTACCCAAGTTTGTACAAGCTAACTACTGTGGATTAGCTTTAGCTTAGCTAAAATTCTAAAGCGTCTATAATGTTACATTGCATTTGATTGAACACCATCATCCATACCCTAGACATCGTTAAATGTCAACTCCTTTATTTTTTTAAAGTTCTAATTTGCTAGCTGTTTAGCTGAACTGATGCATAGCAGACAGCAAGTGGTTTGATACCTGCATTTAATCTGTCACTCAAAGAAGCCATGTCCCTAATTATGCATTATTGATGGCTTATTTCTGTTTTAGCATGGACATCTATGGGTATGGACTCACTTCTGGGGCAAAGCTAGTGTTCATTTGACTTACTGCATGTTTTGGCATTTCAGAACCAGTGGTTGCCCCTTGGCTACACCTTAGGCTCCGTGGCTTCGTACCCCCCCCCCCCTCCCCCGGCTACACTACCCATCATCCCAGGCACATTGCCACTCATACCACTGCTCACTTTGCAAACCTAATTTCTGTTTTACCTAATTAGCTGTTATAATAGGCTATATTAGGCTGCTCCCATCAAAGGGTTTGCCACAGCGGGCCTTCTGATCTGCATACATCGCCCTGACGCAACCCTCCCACTTTATCCGGGCTTGGGACCGGCACTGCATCCAGTAGCTGGGGTTTGGTGGGAATTGAACCCTGCTTTCCACATGGCAGACAGGAAACCCACCACTGAGCCACCGGTGCTTGTTTTACCTAAAGCTATCAAGCTTTAGGTGCTGTTGTTGCTCCTTGGTGTGTGTTCCCAGTTAACACAAGTTGGTATGTGTGGTATAAGTATCCCCACTTAATGGGAAATCACAATTCATGTTATAAAGTAAATACGCTCATGATATAAATCTATAAACGTTAGTGCTTGCCAAGTTTAAAAATCGAATCTGTATTATCCACACGTCTTATGTCTGTACTGTATGCTATAGCATCACATGAAAACATGGGCTTAAATGGGTTAAGCAAATAGTTCTTTTATTTATGGGTTTCCATGCCTCCTTGTCAAACCCATAGCAAGGTTCAGAAAGAAGCAGACACAGTAAACACAGTGAAATCCACACCAAACCTAAATCCGTGGCAAGCAGACAGAAGCCAAAACCACAAAATAGCAGGAACGCCAGCAGACTGGGCTTACAAGTGCTGCAGTAACATACACAAGACTTTTACAAACACACAAGTCCCCCATGTGTACTTATGGTTAGCTTCCTGTTTTTCCAACTTTTTAAAAAAAAAAAAATATTGTACATTCCCCTCATGCTCCCGATCATTATTTTCATCATGGTTTATCACAAGTATACTTTAGGATCCTATTTATTTGTAGTCTATGTCTGCGAAGTCTAAATATGTTTTCTACTAGAGTCTTATTTTTTCGGTTCATATTTTCCAGTCTTAAGGTGTAGATGTTGTCTGATCTTAAGTATTTTTAGTGGTCCTAATTAATGTTACACAACACTAACTTCGATCACTCGCTGGCTGATACTGTATATTGAGCTGGTGTTATACTACTTTGTGGCATAGCTAAGAGTTGTCTTGTTTATTATTTCATTATGTGATTTATCCACCAGTGGGACATGAATTCTCCTGCATCGTGCCCAGTGTTACCACGATTGACTCTGGACCTTTTGGACAAGAATTTATTATATCCACCATTCTTTAGCCATCTCTTGTTGTTTTCTGTTTTCCAGACAGATTTGTTCCCCACATTAATGAAAAAAAATCCACAACTGCTTCAAGCGAACAAGACGTGGTCCCTTTGGGGCATCAAAGGAGTTCCTGGGAGTCCAGTGTTTCAGAGGAGAAGCAGGAAGTCTGATCACGGCTCTGGCGTACTGAGAAAACTTTATACCTTGATGGCGTCCAAGCACTAGTGAAACGCTGGGATGAGGGCATTCATGGGGGATTATATAGAGAAATAAAAGGAGTTTTTACTTTTATAACTGTGTGTTATTCTGCACAATTAAAGGCCCAGTTTCACTTGAACACCCCTGGTTATTTATATAAACCCATGTGTTGTCATCACATTGCAAAGTCTTGTCTCGGATCTCAGCTTTGTATCCAATGATTGCTATTTCAGTATTTTAGAATTTTTCCAGTGTCAAAATCCAATATTATTTTTTTATTATTATAACACATCTCCCAAGTCTTGTTTATTACGCTTTGCTACAAATAGACACTGTAACACATCTGTCACTTGCTCTGAATAAGATGCTGAAAATATAAATATCTGTTGGTGTGTTCAGCTTAACAGCCACATATCAACACAGCATTTATAACACATTCAGATCAACATGGAAAAAAAACCTAATACTGTATAGTTTGTAAGTAAGGATCAGTGTATAAATAATCATAAATGTTATTAAAATCCAATTAAACTGATTTTATTCAACATGTTTTTATGACGCATTTGCATAAATAATGCGCACTCAGAAACAGGAAGAGAAACCTCAACCTGTTTTTCTCAAATGGAACTGATCAGCCGAGCCTCAGCCTCAAGGACGAAGACCTGCAAAGTTCTTGCATGTGGGATTTGTGATTGTCTCATTCCTTTTTCCCAAGCTCTGCATTAAGATTGCTCAATTTGTGATCCCGAATCTTCACGCCTTACTCTGACCTAAGCCGCTGTCACAAGACCTCTTTCTCCATATAATGTATATACTGTAACATACAGACTGATAGGCAACATGTCCATTAGTTTTGTCTGTTTGTTTTTCCAGACCAGGAAAGAAAACAATTTCAGACACCTACAGTAAATAAGCTCACAATCATAATACATACCACCACCACCTTGAAACCATAGTCCAATGCCTTAACCACTGAGCTACCTCTGAATTTAAAAAAAAATGATATACTGTATCAAATATACAACTAATCAATACTAATATATTTATCATTACCATCCATTATATATAAAAATATTTTTATATTGATTCATTTGAGTTGTTGCCGTCTTAGTTGATGTGTCAATCTACACTGGTTTGTTTGTTACAGCTCTACCTTCAACTCATATATGTAAATAAAGTGTTAAATGAGTTACAATCATCTCTGAAGCAGCTTGGATACACTAGTGTAGTTGCAGAGTTTAATCTTTTTACCATATGTAAAGGAATAGAGAATTGAAAGTAAGCCCGAGAAAATGATAAGCAGTTTCTGTGTGTTTGTTTGGTTTCATGTAGACGGTCTGCCAAACTGTTGAAAGAACTTACACACTGGTGTGGGTGGAATAATTACAGGTTACTTTTGGATATAAACCGCAGCATCGGCGGAGCGGTGAAACAACCGACATTGTTTAGAAAATGGAGAAAATATTTTGGTGTTTCATTTATTGAGATGAAAATCTACACTAAGAAGAACTAAGCAGAAGGAATCTTTCTCTTGAGAAAGTTGAAGTACCATCCATACCATCATAAATTAAGAGCAATATTTGAATAACTTGTTAATAACTTTTAACAAAATATTTGTGAAAACATATGAAAAGATTGACAGCAAAATGCTGTTTTTCACAAACTGCACTGTTTTTGGAAAATATGCACTTATTTCAAATCTGGTGGCTTCAACATCCTCTGAAAAGTCTGGACATTTGACTCTTTACCAATATATAACAACATCACCACTTCTGTTAATAACACTTTTTAAGCATTTGGGCACTGGAGACACCATTTGGTCAAGTTTAACCAGCGGGAGTTTCCCCCAATCTTCTTTTATGCTGGTCTTAAGCTGTACAATTGTACTGGGCCTTTATTGCCATATTTTGCACTTCATAATGTGCCAGACGTTCTCAGTTGGAGCAGCCAGACCAGTCTAGCACCCGCACTCTGTGTTTAGAAGCCATGCATGTATTATCTGAGCAGAATGTGGCATTCCGGCTGGAAAATACAGGGATGTCTCGGAAAAAGATGACAGCATATGCTTCTCCAAAAAGAACATATTTTGCTGTATTGTGGTCATCGGGCCACAAAACACATTTCCAGTTTGCTACTGTACATCTCAAATGAGACAAAACCCAGAGCAGTCTTTGATATCATTCATTTCAATTTTGTTTATATAGCACTTTTGTTAATGAATCTATAGTATACAAATTAGTATTATTAGTTCATGATGAGCAAGCCAAGGGCAACTGTGTCATGGAAAAACTCTTTCAGGCAACAAAAGGAAGAAATCTTGAAAGGAACGAGATTCAACAGGGAATCCAGTCACCCACTTCTCAGCTCTGACCACACCCAGCACATCACGTTCCCTCCGATCCTCCAGTACTGCACGGCTGGTCCCACCATCTCCCAGGGGGTCGAGGAGGACATGCATGTTGACTGTTTTCTGGCACCTAGATAGCTCCTCTAGATATCCGTACAGCTGAGTCACTGGCAATCGTTAAACAATGACTTACAAAGACCTATCTATTTCTTTAATATTTGGGTTAAACCCACCTTTCTACAAAATAAAAATAAAAATAAAAACTTACCAACAGCGTTTGACTGAAGGTACTTCGTTAGTAACTTAGTAGCCAGTGTAAGGATCTATCCAATGACAAAACTTCAAAGAACTCTGCACTTCAAAAGTGCCTGCAAAATGCCTAAATGTAATTGTAAATGTAAATATGGATCTCATTTTCATTGTTGGAGGCTTTGCGAGAAAATTGTTTGTGGAAATTTTAGTCCCAAACTATTGAGCGACTGCAGTCTCAAGCCATCAGCTTATAGGGTACAGTAATATTAGTATTTTTAAATCAATGCGAATTTTCACAGGGAGATAAATTATTGATGTATGGCTTCCTTAAGTCTTAAGTTGCATTTTTGCCATCAGTAGCAAATGGTGTTAATGGGCAAAAGTTTAAAAGTGTCCCCAAGTGTTCGTGATATCTGCCATAGACGCGTGACGGTTTTTAAAGCATTGATGTCTGAGATTTAATGGATTTTCCTTGAATTTATTGTGTACTGACACTGAATGTTATCCTAAAACCATTAAATAAATTGCTGGTGCAGCTGTTGGCAAATCAGCGAGCCTCATCCATCTTTTCTCTAGAGGGACTAGAGCTTTCTTTGAAACTCCTTGTATACTATAATATAATAATAAAACAATAGTTCTTACTGTGTTAACCCAGTTTAATTAAAGAGAGGCTAGTGACGGAATCACTGTTTGCAGCTGCCATGACACAAGTGGTAGGAGGTTGTTTTGCAGATGCTCTACAAGATAAAATTTAACTATACAGTATATGGATAAAAGTGTCGCAAATACGTGGTGTGATGCAAAAGGTTGCATCACACCACCTCGTTATTGATTATTGTCCATGAACTGCAGACCCCAAGTATTCTTAGGTAAAGTGTGGATTCCCTGCACACACACACACACACACACACACACACACACACACACACACACACACACACACACACAGTCATTTTAATGAATCCCTTTTTTACATTTTTTTTTACACAACCTGCTAAATAACCCAACTTTCTCAATACACACCACATACTTACACAGACTTCAAAAGAATCATGTAGACAAACAGTAATCAGGAGCTAAACTCCATCCTGAATGAAAGGGTGCACAGTGTTCATTTGTAACCCCGAGTTTTCAGTCTGAAATTCAGAGGCAGCCTTTCAGACAGACGTCTTTATAGACAGACATGTAGGGTGTGTGTGTGTGTGTGTGTGTGTGTGTGTGTGTGTGTGTGTGTGTGTGTGTCTGTGGGATTGTTTGGCAGCTGTCCTGACTTAATTATGTGCTGTTATTATGGGGAATGTTTGTACAATGAGACAACTACTACTTCCTCTGGCTGAATGCAGAAGACCAAATAAGGAATTCCCCGGATATGAGGTTTGGTTTATGGAAGGGTTTAGTCAAAAAAAAAATTTACTATTATGGCAGTGTTTACTAATATTTTACTAATATTAATGATTAGTGGGATTGCCTTTATGAGCTATTTATGTTACATGAATTTGGGATTAGTCTTAAAGATATTGCAAATTTAAAACATTAGAATTTCCACTTAGGGTAAGTATATAAGTTGAGCAAGAATGAATGATCATAGAAAAAAAATGTATGTTTAGGTTAAACTCATTAAATAAAATTAAGTCTATTTACAAACATTAATTATTTTAGTAAACATGACCATAATGTTATGCTATATACCTTGCTTTATGCTATTCTTGTTTTTTGTGCACAGTATGTTTGTATAAAATATATGAGGGGTGTTCAGGTCAAACCAGGACTGTGCAGAATAACAAAACAAAGTTATGAGAGGAAACTCCAATTAACCATCTCAAAAAGTCCCATAGACTTAACATTGAGACCAACTTTGATGGACTGTAGCGCAGAGTAAAAATTTGGTAGAAATCTCAAATTCACCACATTTGAAGAGGCTTGCAAGCTGTGTCAGGACATACCCCACAAGAAAGTATAAGTTTTACCCCTGGGGCGCAAGAGGTGCCCAAATTTGCCCCATTGACTTATAATGGGGATGTTGGCACGAAACTACTAGTCCCGTACCGTTTGTCATAGACCCATGAAAGAGGTGGCAAATCATCACTGACATGACTTTTCTAAGGGGTGGGCTGCAAATTTCCCCTGCAGGGGCAAATTTGCCCCATTGACATATATTGCGAGGGGGGGAAATCCCATAGACTTAAGCTTGAGACCAATTTTGACAGGTTCTAGCGCAGAGCAAGAATTTTGAAGAAAGCTAAAATTTACCACATTTGAAAAGGCTTGCAAGCTGGGTCAGAACATACCCCGCACAAGGGTATAAGTTTTACCCCTGGTGCAAAAGATTTGCCCAAATTTGCCCCATTGACATATAATGGGGATTTTGGCGCTGATCTAGTCCTGTGTCCTTTGTCATAGACAAAGGATAAAAGAGGTGTCGAATTGTGCGGCTTATTAGTGGATGGGATGCCCCACAGGGGGCAATTAACCCCCTCAAAAAATCCCATAGACTTAACATTGATACCAACTTTGACGGATTCTAAAACAGAGCGAGAATTTGGTCGAAATCTTACTACATTTGAAGGGACTTGCAAGCAGTGTCTAAACATACACTGCAAGAGGGTTTAAGTTGTACACTACCCCTTGGGGCACAAGAGGTGCCCAAATTTGCCTCATTGACATATAAAGGTAACGTCCATAGTAATTTTGAAACTGAACCTATTGATCCCATTGTCGAAGAAACACGGGAGAGGGCTCATTTAACTCAGGCAACCAATCAGTCTGTCGTGTTTATCATGATGCTCATAAGCCACGCCCCTAGCAATATCATGATTGTAAGAATTATTGATATACTGTAAAAAGGAATTGTTTCTACTCGCTTGCTCTCTTCCTCATAGATCTGATATTAACGTGTTAAATCTACCCTGAGAGGTGCTATCCTCTTGTCTCCTCTTGCATTTGTTCTTAAAGGTGCAAACGTTCCCATACTCACCTTCTCATTCTCTCTTTATGTCTGTCTCTTTCTATCTCTCTCTCCCCCAAACTCGAGCCAACATCTCGTGTTTCGTCTCTAGACGGACACCCCTCTGACTTCCTCCCCTTAGAAGCTTACCGAAGAAGGTCAGCGGACAGGCCAAGCAACTCGATTTTTCTACTATGCAACTTTAAAAACTTTACAATGATGCTGACATACTGTAATTAGCATGTTGCTAGCACAATGCTAACATGACTACCATGTTGCTAACTTCACGCTAACAATATTAGCATGTTGCTAGCATGATGTTAGGATGTTTAGCATATTGCTAGCATGATGGTAACATGATTAGCATGTTGCTAGCATGATGCTAACATGATTGGCCTGTTGCTAGCATGACTCCAGTGTATTGCCATGGCTTGAAGTCTTCTGTAAATGTCAATCGCTTTGCTTCACCAGAACTTTCATCATAAGTTCCTGCTTGACTTGGGTTTCAATACCCCGTGGTGACGTATTTTTGTCAAAGGGATTGACTCGTGTTCAAGATCCACCACGCTTCCTGCTAAATCTAAACAGGCGGAACAGCAAATGAGCAAAGTTGTTAAATAATTCATCGTTCTAGTTTTCCTTGCGGTTTTCATTTTGCTTGTCATAAATTTGAACACGACCTGATGTCTTTAAGCACCACATGCAGAATTGGACAGGAAGGGAATTGGACGCATATTGAAAGAGTTGCAGGATGAGTCAGCAAAAAATCTGAAATTATGGTGTGAGACGTTTTTATCATAAACACTCATCATAATACTCGCTGCTTTTTGTTATCAGTTTTGATTTCATGGGCAGATGTGATGCCTGAAGTTTGAGTGTGTGTGTGTGTGTGTGTGTGTGTAAGACAATTTTCCATAAGCCTGTTAGACTTTTGTGTGCATGTGTGTGTGTGTGTGTGTAAATGAGGTGCTTTTTTTCTTTACCAGTTTTTCCATGTCCATGTGTGTGTGTGAATGAAAGTTTATACATTTATATTATATATTCATATTGTCAATGTGTGTATGTGAAAGAGAGACAGACAGACAGACAGACAGACAGACAGACAGTGTTTACATGTCTGTGTTTACGTGTGTGTGTGCTTGTGTGTGTGAAGGTGAGATAGAAAGAGAGAAAGACAGACAGACAGACAGCGTTTACATGTTCAGTGTGTGTGTGTGTATGTGTGTGTGTGTGTGTGTGTGTTTGAGGTAGAGATTATTTTTTACTCGTGCATGTGTGTGCGTGTGAAACCTTTTACTTGTCTGCGTGTGTGTCTATAACGGTTGCTATACGTGTACAACACAGGAATGTCTCACCAAGAGTCAATTGCTCTACTCCATTAAGTTGAAGTCTCACACACACACACACACACACACACACACACACCGCCTTTGTCTCTGCTGCTCCTGTATACAGTAATGTGTGTAAATTAGCATTCGGTGCTGAAAAAACCTGCCCGCAGAAACTTACCACACAGACTTATTATGGCTTCATAATCCACTTCCTGTGTGTGGGATGAGAGTACGGGCCGGCTCAGTGCGCGCTCACCACACACCCTATAGTTTACCTTCTTAAAATAGACAGACAGAAGCGGAAGCAGAGGGCCGGCATGGAGTATTCGGTGTCTGTGTTTGTGTGTCTGTGTTTCTGTGCATGTGTGTGTGTGAGTGCACGCATGCCCCCACAGCAGTCATAAATGGTAAAGCTGAGCTGGCAGGCAGGAAGTGATGCGCTCACCTTAAGGTAAGGCTGGGCAGATAAATAGGAGCTCTCTGCGTCCCTGACTTCAGCACAAG
>JAAGKR010000949.1:98940-128752 GCA_011419295.1 Clarias macrocephalus
AGCAAATGAGCAAAGTTGTTAAATAATTCATCGTTCTAGTTTTCCTTGCGGTTTTCATTTTGCTTGTCATAAATTTGAACACGACCTGATGTCTTTAATCACCACATGCAGAATTGGACAGGAAGGGAATTGGACGCATATTGAAAGAGTTGCAGGATGAGTCAGCAAAAAATCTGAAATTATAGTGTGAGACGTTTTTATCATAAACACTCATCATAATACTCGCTGCTTTTTGTTATCAGTTTTGATTTCATGGGCAGATGTGATGCCTGAAGTTTGAGTGTGTGTGTGTGTGTGTGTGTGTGTGTGTGTGTGTGTGTGTGTGTGTGTGTGTGTGTGTGTGTGTGTGTGTGTGTGTGTGTGTGTAAATGAGGTGCTTTTTTTCTTTACCAGTTTTTCCATGTCCATGTGTGTGTGTGAATGAAAGTTTATACATTTATATTATATATTCATATTGTCAATGTGTGTATGTGAAAGAGAGACAGACAGACAGACAGACAGTGTTTACATGTCTGTGTTTACGTGTGTGTGTGTGCTTGTGTGTGTGAAGGTGAGATAGAAAGAGAGAAAGACAGACAGACAGACAGACAGACAGACAGCGTTTACATGTTCAGTGTGTGTGTGTGTGTGTGTGTGTGTGTGTGTGTGTGTGTGTGTGTGTGTGTGTGTGTGTGTGTGTGTGTGTGTGTGTAAGACAATTTTCCATATGCCTGTTAGACTTTTGTGTGCGTGTGTGTGTGTGTGTGTGTAAGACAATTTTCCATGTCCATATGCCTGTTAGACTTTTGTGTGTGTGTGTGTGTGTGTGTGTGTGTGTGTGTGTGTGTGTGTGTGTAAATGAGGTGCTTTTTTTCTTTACCAGTTTTTCCATGTCCATGTGTGTGTGTGAATGAAAGTTTATACATTTATATTATATATTCATATTGTCAATGTGTGTATGTGAAAGAGAGACAGACAGACAGACAGACAGTGTTTACATGTCTGTGTTTACGTGTGTGTGTGTGCTTGTGTGTGTGAAGGTGAGATAGAAAGAGAGAAAGACAGACAGACAGACAGACAGACAGACAGCGTTTACATGTTCAGTGTGTGTGTGTGTGTGTGTGTGTGTGTGTGTGTGTTTGAGGTAGAGATTATTTTTTACTCGTGCATGTGTGTGCGTGTGAAACCTTTTACTTGTCTGCGTGTGTGTCTATAACGGTTGCTATACGTGTAGAACACAGGAATGTCTCACCAAGAGTCAATAGCTCTACTCCATTAAGTTGAAGTCTCACACACACACACACACACACACACCGCCTGTGTCTCTGCTGCTCCTGTATACAGTAATGTGTGTAAATTAGCATTCGGTGCTGAAAAAACCTGCCCGCAGAAACTTACCACACAGACTTATTATGGCTTCATAATCCACTTCCTGTGTGTGGGATGAGAGTACGGGCCGGCTCAGTGCGCGCTCACCACACACCCTATAGTTTACCTTCTTAAAATAGACAGACAGAAGCGGAAGCAGAGGGCCGGCATGGAGTATTCGGTGTCTGTGTTTGTGTGTCTGTGTTTCTGTGCATGTGTGTGTGTGAGTGCACGCATGCCCCCACAGCAGTCATAAATGGTAAAGCTGAGCTGGCAGGCAGGAAGTGATGCGCTCACCTTAAGGTAAGGCTGGGCAGATAAATAGGAGCTCTCTGCGTCCCTGACTTCAGCACAAGCGTTGCATCTGCACTTTCCTCGCAACTCAGCAGCACGAGAACCATCACCTGATCACCTCACCGCTCGGATTTACCTGGCACGAAAGAAAAAAGGTACGACGCTCACACCTGCATCTCTTTATCTTTTGTTCTTTGCTTTTAAACAAACCTTAACGATTCCTTTCCCATGTTGCAGGATGAAGCTCGCTTTTCTGATTCTCTGCCTGCTCGCAGCTGCCAGCGCAAATCCCGTGAGTGCATGCACAGTGATAAATATTTACACTAATTAAGTAAGAAGAAAAAAATGAACACACTTTCATCTTACAGATTTTGCAGCAAGTCTCTATGGAGACGTTGGAGCCTGGATCTAACTCTGTGAGTATTCTCAATCGGCTTTCGCCGTTTATGCTCTTCTCATTGTCGCCCATGATAACACGCTCCCGTTTCTCATCACAGACCTCCTCGATGTCCGGATCTACGGAAGAAACCAACACCGCCGATCAGGACGTAAGTTCAAGATCTCACTTTTAGAATTTTTTGAAATTTGGGTTTCAATCATGAGTTTTAAAAAATTTACGTCAAAACCTTTTTCTACGTTTCATGCTCAGAGCTCGCAGGAAAACACTTCCGAGGACACTGTAAGTGTTACATTTTAATATGCGATATATACTTCTTATATTTTTTGCCTGTAGTTAACAAAATGTTTGCAAATTTCTCAACAGACTTCAGAATCCGTGGAGTCGAAATCATCTGAGGAGGTACGTCAAGAAGTTTAAGATTTGTATTTGGATTATTATTGAATGATAACCTGACTTGTTAGCTGATTGACTGGTTGATTTGTGCTTGAACAGAGCTCGGAAACAAGCCAAAGCCACTCACTGGAAGAACGGGTAATAATCTCTTTGAAACACTTTGGAGATCGTGATTTACGTTTCTTTGTCTGTACTACCGTAGCTAGTATCTATTTATTCTAATATGCTCATTATCTTGGTATTTTGGTGCAGTTTGGCATCGGAGAAGCCGGAATGACGGTCGATGACAGCCAAGGAAGCATAGAGAACATGCGCAAGGTAGGACGGTTAGTTTCGCACTCCGGCTCTGAAAAAAATCCAAAACTAGATCATTTAAAAAACGGCTTCCTGGAACATGGAATGTACAGAAGGTTTAGACCGTGATTGAGCAGGATAGACATTTGACCTTGACAGGAGCCTTGACCTGCTCTTGATCCTGACACTTTTTAGGGGGATCAATTTTGATCAAACAGTTAATCCTCCAAATGCAAGCTCATACTGACTTTTCCTACAATCTCATTCTCTGCAGAACTTGATTCAAGTCTTCAGCCCGCAAGAGATGAGTTCTGAAGACAACAGCACGTCAGCCAGCCTGTCAAAAGCTATCAGCGCAGAGAGCCAGGAGACTAAATCCAAGAGCATCAGCAGCAGTAGTGAGAGCAGTGAGTCTGTTGAGGGTCAAGGCAGCAATTCAACCAGCAGCAGCAGCAGCAGTGAGAGCAGCGAAAGCAAGGAGAGCAGCGAAGGCAAGGAGAGCAGCGAAAGCAGCGAGAGCAGCGAGTCTGTTGAAAACTCGGAGCAGAACTCCAACAGCAGCAGTAGCAGCAGCAGCAGCAGCAGTGAGAGCAGTGAGTCTAATGGAAATCAGCAGAAATCTTCGGAAAGCAGCAGCGAGAGCAACAGCGTCGAGAGCAAGTCGACAGTCAAGAGCAATGAGAACGACTCCAGTCCCGAGTCCACCGAGTCCGGCAAGTCCACCGAAAGCAAGCAAAGTCAATCGAACGAGTGCCAGCCTGAAGCCGGCAACCAGGACTGCGACAGCGACGAGCACGTCTCCCAGAACGTCGGAGACGACGGAGCTAGCGACAATTTTAGCACCGAGCGCGAGGTCACGTTCAGGAGATGACCGAATGCATGCTGATATTCTGATTATAAAGTAAAGTCAAGCAAAGCTAGTGGTAATGAGTCTGTGTGGAAATCCCTGGAGAGTAATATCATCTCGATAATTCAAGGAATAAGACCTATTTATTAAAAGTAAAGAATATATCTAAAATATTATCTGTATTCTAGACTAATACATTAGAGAAAACTTGCTGTGTGCATCGTACAGTAAAAATCTGGATGCTGGTTTATTACAACTCAGTTTGGCTTTTGATTAAAACTACACTAAAGACCTTTAGGTATCCAGTCTCACCGAGTTCATGCTCATCATTTTAATAATGTATTAAAACACACTACACTCAAGTAATATAAAGAAAGTTCTCACTGTATCACCAGCTCTTTTGTCTCTCTCTCTCTCTCTCTCTCTCATTGTAACATCTCTCCCTTTTTTTTTTGTTTTGCTTTAAAATGTTTGAATGTAAATGTACAAGTAATTTCTTTATTTGCCTAAATGATCTTTTCATTTTATGTATCTGTAATAGATTGACTTATTTATTATACTTGAATTTGATTTTACATGCAAAACTATGCTATAAAATAAAATAAAATATGCCATATTATTTATTTATTGCACCTGAATTTTATTTCACACACACACACACACACACACACACACTGCCATATTAAAAGTATGTTATCATAATAAATAGTTAATTAAATAAGTTAACATAAACGTACGTAATAAATACTGATAATAATGCTTTTAACTCACAACCCAGTAGGGCTGGGGGATAAAACGATCTTGACTCAGCATCGTGATAAAATTCCGTGATAAAATGACACGCTTTAAAAATGTTTACCCTATATAGATAGATCTTTGGTTTACATGTCAAAGTACAGGGCCATGTCCTACCCCAAAGCATTATTTGAGCTACAGCTGAAGAAAATTCTGGAAAGTCTGAATAATTAAAAGAACCTGCCAGGGCCACAAAAGCAAAAGTGAACATCAACTTGCATGGCTTTCTTTCATCTGCCGCCCATCAATGGGGTCGCCACAGAGGAGCATCCGATCCACACACAACTCTGGCACAGGTTTTAACCCGAATGCCTTTCCTGACACAACCCTCACATTTTATTATCCAGGATTGGGACTGGCACTGCACGCACTGGCTGCGTGGTAGGGGATGTGGCAACCCACCGATGGCAGAGCTTGAACCCGGATCCTCAGACCCCCAAACCAAAGGAGCGGCTTAAACCTGCCTGAGCCACCGCTCACACGTTCCACCACTCCCTCCTAGTGAACGTCAACTTGCATGATCGATCCAAAGTTCAGGACGTTGTTTTTGTCAAAAAAAAAAAAAAAAAAACACAGTCTCTGTTATAAGTAAGTGGTTTGGATGTCTTATAGCGGTGAAGCACAAATTACGCCTGTCTGCACGCATGTGTACACACACCATCACCAACACACAGACAGTTTTGGTCCTGGACCTAGGCTGTCGGAAAACTAGTTTTGCTGCCTTTTTATTTTTATTACAAGAGGTGTTCAAGTCAAACTGGGACTTTTGATTGTGCAAAATAACAGAGCACAGTTATGAGAGAAAAAGCTCCCTTTATTTCTCTATATAATCCCATGCGACACTGAATTTCCATCAGGATCAATAAAGGATCTATCTATCTATCTAAGGCACTTATCCCAGTGTTTCTCTAGTGTTCAAATCATGATTTACTGTGGCTAAGAGTCTCATTACTGTACTGTGCTTCCTGTGTGTCTTGTAAACGTTCTAGCTAATGTGCTAGCAACACGGCTATACTTACTGAGACTGAGACGCTCCTGGCAGCTTTTAAGGTTTGCTTGTATGTTACTCAATGTATGAGTCGATGCTGTGACTCAATCTACACCTTAAAATTGAAATACAATCAAACAGATCATTTCATGAGTTCATGTTTCGTTCTCTTGCAGGACAAAAAAAAATTATGAACTTCTCCTGAATTATTGGGATCTTCATTCTTCTCACTTCAAAAATAAAAATTTATGACGCAAGCTGTTCCCATTGCATTTTTAATACATATTTCTAAACTTTTGAAGTGTTTGTAAAGTTCACTGCCCTGACAGAAACTTATAATAGTATTTGGTTTCATTTTTTATTATTTTATTAAGCGCGTTTGTTTACTTACATTTTTGTTATTCCATATTTATTATTAAACATTTTTCAAGCATTTAACTAATAATCCGTATTTCCTCAGGCTTCAGTCATTATCAGGAGACTCTTCAATCTGGCGACATTATCAAAATATACTGTAGATCGTGACCAATATTAATCACCCAACCCTATAACCTTTAAAGTTCTTTAAATTTTATATGGAAAAAGCTGCCATTTAGTAATACATAAATCCCATGTGTGTTATAAATAAAAGGACTGTATGGTGTGTAATTCGAAATATATAAGCACTTTAAACGTGACAGGATAATCTGCACATAAAAATCTAGTAACTCATCGATTTGAAGCCAATTAATCTTGCCAGGTCATCAAAAAAGAAGAAAATCTATGTTCATTGTGTAAATGTTTCTGTGAAGGAATAAATCATTGTCTTGGTGGAAATAGTACTTTTTTTTTCTTTGCCTGTATCACTCCTGTCTATCTATCTATCTTTCTGTACTTGTGACTGTGTCCGTGTGTATAATCATCCTTCATGTGGGTTAGGATGTGGTCAAATGCGTGCTTTCACTCTGTACCTCCACTCAGACCTCAAGAGCTGTGAGAGTAAGCATCATTATGATCCTAAAATAACAGGTTCCTTAATCGTAACCCTTTAGCACTTTAGACTCCTCCAACTCAAAATACGCCTTAAACCAATTTTCTCAAAGGAAAAAAAAAAAAAAACACAACAGTTATTAACTCTAGAAATTCAGGTTACCTGTGTTCAATAAATTACAGTGTTATGTTGCTCTGCACATGAAATGTATATGACAGTGATGAGCTCTTTTTGTATAAAAAGATAATAGTATAGGAATTGTATATATCGGATAGGAGTTCATCATGGACTTAACATGGTCCAGCTGTAAATTTCAACACAGTCATACGCCAGAAATGGACCATTATTCATGTGAGTTGGTTTGTTGTTATATTTGCTTCATTTTACCAGCTTGTTCTGACCTCAAGGAGAACTCATTTATAAGTTTAGTTTTACCGATACGACACAGAGTTTACTATTTGTTTTTAAAGCTCTTTCTGGTATGATCCCAACCTACAGTATTTTTCCGATCTTATCCAACTGCAAACTCCTGGACCTACCTTGAGGTCATCTGAAAGTCAAACTAATGGCATATTTATTCAGAAAACCCTTATTATGGAGTAGAGGATGTGCTTAGTCCTTCTAACTTGCCTTATAACCTGAATGATTGTAGGGCTTGATTGATTGATTGATTGATTGATTGATTGATTGATTGATTGATTGATTGATTGATTGATTGATTGATTGATTGATTGATTGAGTTGATTTTACTGCCATCCGGAAGTCCTGGGTTCAATTCTCACGCAATGCCCAAACCCCAGCCACTGGATGCCGGTCTCAAGCCCGGATAAAAATGGGAGTATTGCATCAGGAAGGGCATCCAGAGTAAAACCTGACCCAAGCTGGGTGCAGACCGGACGGTCCTCTGTGGCGACCCCTCGACGGGAGCAGCCTAAAGGTGAATGACAACTTGAAGTGCGTTATTCGGTAACTAATTTCTGATACGATGGATAAAATTCAAGAGATGCCATTTTGAACATGCTGTGCTTTCAGAAATCAAACCTTGAAGCAAGCACAGAGGTGGTATCTAAATGTACAAAGGAATAAAGTATACACCACATTTTGGGATTGAGAGATTCCTGAGATTCCCAAATTAATTTCTTGTGTTCACAAGGCACATCTGATGCCATTTATAATGAAATGTAATCAACTGTTATTATTTTCTTATGACAGATAAATTAAACAGGTGCAGAGCATATGAGGGATGTTCAAGTCAAACTGGGACTTCTGATTGTCATTCACGGATGTACTGTACAGTATTCCATTCTTTAAAATGGGCTTTTCAAATATTCAAAAGACTCATCACCGTACTGTGCCTGACGTCTTCTGTAAATGTCAGGTTTCATGCCTTCATTCATCAGAACTTTTATCATAAGTCCCTGCTTGACTTGAACTTAACTTCATTTCAATTCAAAATTCTAGTTGGTTCGTGTCCTCTTTTGACTGACCTGAAAACACATCATGTTTGGACCAGTGTTGCTCAAACTCGTCATCAAAGCTGCAACTGCACTGTTCATTATGAAGCTCTTCGTTAGCTTAATTAGCACATTGCCTTGCTTTGCCTCTCTGCCAGAGAGATGATTGTTAGTAATTTTACTGTCTGGTTCGGCAGAACCACCACAAAAGAGAAGGTTAACTGGCAGGGCACTGTGCGGTCAGCACAAAAGATCCCAGCCAACATCTCTTACATCCGAATTTTACCATTTTACGTCTCTGTGCTTCTAGAGAGATATATTATAAGATAAAAAACCAAGGACAAACATTTGCAGCAAAAGAACAATTAAATTATATGTATATATATATATATATATATATATATGTGTGTGTGTGTGTGTGTGTGTGTGTGTGTGTGGGAGTGCAAACAGTGTCAGATTTTAAGATATGTACATGTAATCATTTAAATGTGTGCAGTGTTCTGCAGAGAGCATAAAGTCAATTAAAGTCCTGGGTTCAATTCCCACATTGGTTCTGTGTGCATGGAGTTTGCATGTTCTCCCTGTGTTTGTAAGTTTCCTCCAGGATCTCCGGTTTCCTCCCACAGTCCAAAAACATGCAGTTTAGGCTTCCCAAATCGCCGTAGTGTGCAAATGTGCATGTGAATGTTGACCCGAGGTCCTGCCACGGTAGTACAAATGGGAATGAACACAATGGTTGCCATTGGTCTCCACGGTCTCTAGTTGGACTACAGATTTTTTTAGATGGATGGATGGATGTGCAGTGAAAGAAGTGTGTGTAGATTTTTTAAGTTCAGGAGTAGGTGGGAGAGGGGGGGGGGGGGTTAATCGACACCATCTTGACAGCCTGATGGAAACCAAACGATTTAATGGAAAGTTATCAATTGTCCAAAGAAGAAGGATCTAATATCCTTGTTAATGGCAAAAAACAGTCTTTGTTAAAGGGGATACTTGCTAAGTCAAATATTAGATGTGCTGTACACATTTTAGACCAGCATTATTAATTCTGACCATGTGTTGATTCCAAAAAACACAAAATAAATTAAAACCTGTGCACCAAATTGAAAATTTGTGCACCAAAAAAATATATAGATAGATAGATAGATAGATAGATGCCCTATAGAGTGCTGCTACATGTAAGGAAACTTGATGGAAATATCCTCTATGGTGCCGTTATATTCGAGCAAAAGTATGGAAATGCCCTTTAGGTTGCAGCTGACACAGCGGTTAGTAATTTAACTGTCTGTTTCGGCTCAACCACCACAAAACATGGGTAATTGGCAGAACACCATGTGGTCAGCAGAAAACATCCCTTAGTTCTAAATCATACTAAATTACTTCTGTCTACTTCCATGGTGACATATTACAACATAAAAAAAACTACATACAGGCACAACAGGCATAAATGTTTGAAAAAAGACAAGAAGGAAGAAAGGAAATGCATTTTAGGATGTTAAATAAAATGTGGGTGGAGCCTACTACAACATAACAAGCAAACGAAAACTAAACCACAAAGCCAAAATTATTATTATTATTATTATTATTATTATTATTATTATTATTATTATTATTATAAAAGATGTTGTAATATAAATGTGATTCAACACAATTCTAAATTATTCAAGCAATGTAAACAGAAATTAGGACATACCTCAGCACTGGTAGACTGGGGTGGGGGGGGGGTGACAGGGATGGAGTAGAAAGTGGCAAAGAAATGATTGTCCATATGATTAAAAAAAAAAAAAGAATCGAGTGGAATCACAGAGGAAAAATTGCTGCCCTTGAAATGGAAAAAACACAATGAAATGCCCACTAGGGTGCAGCTTTGTGTGAGGAAACATAATGAAATGCTCTCTAGGGATTATATACAGTATATATGTGTAAGGAAATGCCTGCTAGGGTGCATGTAAGTATAAGGAAACGTAAGAAATGCCATCAAGGAGGCAGCTATGTGTGAGGTAATGTCATGAAATGCCCTCTATTAACAGTTATTTGAGAGAAAACAGGGTGATATGCCCTCTAGGCTACAGCCACATGTAAATACGTGTGATTATATGCCTTTCAGGGGGCAGTTATGTTTAAGAAAATTGGATAAGATGCCCTCTAGGGTGGATCTACTTGATGAAATTCCCTCTAGGAACTATGTGTGAGGAAACATGTTAAAATGCCCTCTAGGTTGAAATAATGTAAGAAAAATGTATTTGAGAGAGAAAAAAGTTGGATGATAAGCCATCTGGGATACTGCTACATGTAAATCTGTGCGATAAAATGCCTTCTAGGGGGCAGCTCTGTATGGGAAAATTGGATGAAATGCCCTCTAGGGTCGATCTACTTGACAGAAAGTGTGATGAAATTCCCTCTAAATTGAAATTGTGTCTCAGGAAACATGATAAAATACCCACTAAGTTGAAGCTTCTTGACAGGAATGAAACATAGTGGATGCCAACTGCCGGTAAACACCAAGAAGACAAAACAAATGTGATATAGTAGGGGGTATTTATGTATGAGTAAATGTGAAGAAATGCCCCTAGGGTGAATCAATGTGTAAGGAAATGTGACAACATGCCCTTTCGGAAGCAGCTACTGTATTTGTGGGAAAAAATATATATGATTAAATGCCTTCTGTGGGGCAACTACAGTATTTAAGAGAAAACAGAATGAAATACCCTCTAGGTCAGCTACATGAAAAGAAATGTAATGAAATCCCCTCAAGGGGGCAGCTACGTGTGTTCCCTTTAGGGAGCTGATATGTGTGAAATGTGACATATGTGCTTTTTTAGTGGAGAATATGTAATTCAATACCGTATATGATTCCCTTTATGAAGGAATGAGAAAATGAGATAAAATACCCTTTAGGTGGCCCAATAGGACAAGCATGTAAATACCCAGCAGAAATATCTCGTTATATGGATGATGGGTGAATGTCTCGTATGATTAATTAAGAAAATAAAAAATATATAATCAAGGGGAAAAGTCTAAAGCATATATTTTTGGAGCTAACTGAAGAGTTAGGCCAAAATCAAGAGGCCAAAATCTGTATTTTAATTAAGTCGATAAAATCATCAGAAGATAATATAATCATCAATTAAATTTAATTAAGCACAAGTTCAAAATAATACTCCATAATCATGTTCCACCCATACTTGGTAGGTTTCCTCCGGGTACTCCAGTTTTTCTCGCACAATTCAAATTGCCCATAGTGTGTGAATGTGCATGTGTGTGTGTGAGCCATGCGAAGGACCTGCACCCGTCCAGGGTTTAACCCACCTCGTCCCCTGAGCCTCCTGGGATAGGCTGCAGGACTCTGTGGCCCTGTATAGGATACGGTGTATTCAGGTATAGAAGATGAATAGAAGAATGAATACTGTAAATGAATCAATTTCAGACATGGAATCAAGCGTTCATAATTACTGGTGCACTTTCCTAGTACCTACCAGAAGGTGGCAGCAAAGCTACTAAACTTGTGCAGACATAATTTCCCTGACTACTGAGGGACTTTCTGAAATTGCATCACTGTATGTTTTACAAATAAAGCATAAAAGGTTCTGTGTTGATATAAAAAGCTGTGATGCGGCCATTCGAAGATTGCTAATTACGCTAGATATAAAATGACTGTTTTACAGGACAATCTTCAGATAGTGGAGTAAGCCTGAGCGTCATTTACAGTCTAGACGCTGAGTGATTCAAGATAATGAAAGGCATTATGGGGCTATTATGCAAAGCCATGGCTCTCAGCTGCGGCTCAGGGAGCTCCCCGCACCTCAAGTAGCTGTGTTTTTCCCACTGCTAACAACCCAAAGTCGCCTTGTTTGATCATTAACCGAGTGTTTTTTGATTTTTTCGTTGGGAAATTTTAAAACGGCATGCCAGAGCCTGAGAAACTGAAAGAACTATTAGCTCTAGACAAACGTGGCATGATACATGGTGTTTCAAAATACAATTGATTTTTAATAATATCAGCTCTACACTCTGATACAGTGTTTTATTAATGTACTTCTGACATGTTCTCATTTCTGAACAGTAACAGGTAATAGTTCATAGGGCCTTAAAAAGTTCAAAACATATCCAAGTGCTAAAGTAATGAAGTTTTTTGGATTAACTTCAAGTAAGAGAAAAAGAACATCTGGTGAGGAAATGACTTTAAGGTGTAGGTGATACAACACTGAAATTAATTATACATTGATTTTAATTTATTTAGGATTTTTATTTGATTTCATTAATTTAAAAAAAAATCACGTGCTATAAAAGGGGAAAAACACATCTGGATATGTTGTTATGGAAAAGTGATCTACGTCAGGATGGAAACAGAACTCTGTTACTGGCTCACATCACACCACCCTATTGTTGACAACTTTGCCACAATAGCACACCCTTTTACACCAGGATATTAATCCTTGCGTAACTGCACAGATAACGAGGAGAAACAGAAAGCAAAGCAGAATGCTACCTTAAATGAGAAAAGGAAACGCATAATAATAACGCTGAATAAGCAAGACTAAAACAGGGAGGCATTATAAAGAGAAATATTAAACATGCATGCATAGGATATTTATACAGGCCTGTGATATACCACATAGTACAGTGTGATAGCAGATAACCGTGTCATTTTTAAGCCAACATTATTTCCTCAATTTAAAGAACACTGACTTTGCTTGGTTTTTCTTTTCTCATGCTTTCTGCAACTTGTGTTGAATGTGTCACCAAAACCGAATCAGCTGATTCGTATCTGAATAATTTGACACTATGAACATTAGAAGAAAGGGCCATTTTATCCTAAAATCTAAATGAATGAAAAAGGTCGCAAGAACGTACGTTTGTGACTGAGTATTTCAACCAACCCCTTATTAGCCTTTCATATTCCAAAGAGTTATGCAAGTGAAAGTAACAAGTGCTATGTCCAAATTTAGTTAAAAGTGAAAGTTGCAGGTTAAAATGATAGTTTCAGTTAAATGTAGAGAAGGATTTAAAATAGCTACTTTTTTAAATACAATTAAGGCATGGGATAATTTATTTATTTATTTACATCCAGACTATGGACTCAAACAATCCTTCATGGCTATAATAATTAAACTGTATATAATTAAACTCGTGGCAGTACAAATCATTTTCCCGCACCTGGTCCCGGAGAACCCCACAGCTTGCATATTTTCGTGTTTTCCTTGCACTACCACATTACACCACTTTTGACTCAGGAAGGGCTCATAATTAGCAGATGAGTTTCAATATGATGTTGTAACACGGAAAGCACGGTTACAGGACAGAGGTCACCAGGACTAGGGTTGGGAAAGTGCGTCTTGGTTTGTTTTTGTTGTTGCTGTGCTGTTCCTGTCAAGCTTAGTTGTGACCAGGTTTGTGACTTTTTAAAAAGTTGATATAACAGATCACTGTTGAATCGGAGTTAATTAAATTGTGTTAAAAATTCATTAACTAGTAAACTAGACTGTTCTTAAAAAGATATTTAATGGACAGAACTAGCTTGCGAATTACAGTTATAGATAGAGAGACAGACAATGAACCTGAGCGGCTTGAACAGAGCCCCGAACTGAACTCCACAGGACACCTCTGAAATCATTTCGATTTACTGGCTAGGGGAGATTATTATAACAGCAAATGACTCAAGATGCAGACTAGATAGATATAATTAAGTTATAATAAAATTAGGTAGCAAAATGATGTTGGGACTTTAAATAGCTCAGGGATCTTTGTGAAGAAAATATGCAGCCATTAGTGTAAAGCAGGTGTGGGATGACTCACTTATTAAAGGTCTACATATCACATGATTTTAAAAAAATAGCTTGGCAGGGTAGAAAAATAAAAGCATCGGGTTTTGAGGCAAGTGCACTTGCCTTTTTTTTTTAGATGTCACACATTACGCATACTATATATATCACTGTCACACTAATATGAGTCAACCGAAATTAGCAAAAACCTAAACAAGTACTAAACTGGACCATTCTTAAAAATAGATAGATGGAAAGATCAATTTGATAACACACATTAGAAGCCTCTATTGAAAAAAAAATGAAGAAATGAGCTACTGTATCTATCAAATTGCAGTTCAGATAGAAAACAAACAGACAAAATAATTTCTGATAATAATAACGTATAGCTAAACGATAGTAGCATAAAAAAAACGCTAAACTAGCTGGAAAACTGTGGTTCAGACAGATAGATAGACCGACAGACTGATTGATTGATTGATTGATTGATTTATTGATTGGTTGATTGATTGATTGATTGATTGATTGATTGATTGATTGATCAAGAAACTGTTGCTACAATTAACTTTAAGAAAAATATAGCTGAACATATCACATGATTTAAAAGGATTAGGGTGGCAAGGTAAAAAATATAAGCATCGGTTTTGAGGCAAGTTCATCTGCCTTTTATAGATGTCGCACATTACACATACTATATATACCACTGTCACACTAATATGAGTCAACTGAAATTAACAAAACATAATCAAGTACTAGACTGAACCACTCTTAAAAATAGATAGATGGAAAGATCAATTCGATAACACACATTAGAAGTCTATATTGAAAAAAAAAAATACAGATGATGAAATGGACTATGTAGCAAATTGTAGTTCAGATTGTTATATAGACTGAAACATTTCTGCTAATAATCATATATACTGGTGTTTTAAGTGGCATAAAAACTAAACTAGCTGGAAAACTGGTTGAGACAGACAGACAGATTGACTGATTGATTGATTGATTGATTGATTGATTGATTGATTGATTGATTGATTGATTGCAGTTACACAGACACTGGGGCTACAATTAGCTTTAAGAAAAATGTAGCTAGTTAATGGCTTACATAATAGATATATAGAAACAAAGACAGACAGACAATATATAGCTACCAAACACTGGGGATGGATGGATGAATTGATGGATGAATTGATGGATGCATAGAAATATTTAATGTCAATTTTTAATGTTAGTGTTTAGTGTCAATGTTAATGTTAAGTTTGTTTAACATTATTTACTGAATTTGTTTAATGGTAATTTTTAGTATAAATATTTATCAGTGTTTAGTATTAAGTTTAGTGTCAGTGAATTAGTGAATGTGTTTAGTGTTAAGGGTTAGTGTCAGTGTTCAATGTCAGTGTTTGTTAGTGTTTAATGTCAGCAATGTTAGTTTAAGCATTAGAGTTTAATGTCAGTGTTTAATGTTAATGTTTAATGTTAGTATGTCAGTATTTAGTGTCAGTGTTTAATTTCAGTGTTTTAATGTGTTTAATTTCAGTGTTTAGTGTGTTTAATGTTAGTTAGGCCAATGTTTAATGTTAGTGTTTAGTGTGTTTAATGTTAGTTTTTAATGCCAGTGTTTAATGTGAGTTTTTGGTGTGTTTAATGTTAGTTTTTAGTGCAAGTGTTTAACATTAGTGCTTGGCGTTAGTTTTTAGTGTCAGGGTTTATAGTGGTTTTTAGCGTCCGTGTTTAATGTTGGTTTTTAGCGCCAGTGTTTAACGTTAACGTTTAATGTTAGTGTTTAGCGTCAGTGCTCTATGTTGGTTTTTATGTCAGTGTTTAATGTTGGTTTTTATGTCAGTGTTTAATGTTGGTTTTTAGCATCAGTGTTTAATGTCGGTTTTAAAGCCAGTGTTTAATGTCAGTGTTTAATGTTGGTGTTTTAACGTTAGTGTTTAGTGTGGTTAAAGTTAGTGTTTAACGTCAGTGGTCTATGTTAGTTTTTAGCACCAGTGTTTAACATTAGTGCTCTATGTAAGTTTTTAGTGCCAGTATTTAATGTTAGTTTTTAGTGTGTTTAATGCTGGTTTTTAGCATCAATGTTTAACATTAGTCCTCAATGTTAGTTTTTAGTGTCAGTGTTTAATGTTGGTTTTTAGCGCCAGTGTTTAAGGTTAATGTTTAATGTTAGTCTTTAGTGTGGTTAATGTTTAGCGTCAGTGCTCTATGTTGGTTTTTATGCCAGTGTTTAATGTTGGTTTTTAGCATCAGTGTTTAATGTCAGTGTTTAATGCTTGTGTTTTAACGTTAGTGTTTAGTGTGGTTAAAGTTAGTGTTTAACGTTAGTGGTCTATGTTAGTTTTTAGCGCCAGTGTTTAACATTAGTGCTCTATGTAAGTTTTTAGTGCCAGTGTTTAATGTTAGTTTTTAGTGTGTTTAATGCTGGTTTTTAGCATCAATGTTTAACATTAGTGCTCGATGTTAGTTTTTAGTGTCAGTGTTTAAGGTTAATTTTTAAAGTTAGTCTTTAGTGTGGTTAATGTTTAGCGTCAGTGCCCTATGTTGGTTTTTATGTCAGTGTTTAATGCTGGTGTTTTAACGTTAGTGTTCAGTGTGGTTAAAGTTAGTGTTTAACGTCAGTGGTCTATGTTCGTTTTTAGCGCCAGGGTTTAACGTTAGATTTCGGTGCCAGTGGGTTTTGAGGCGAGTGAACGGCGAGTGCTTTGAGATATCGCCGACATTAAGGGGTTAAAACCTCGAGTAAACTCCGGGCTAGTTTACGCAGAGCGTTAAAGTGACAATGTAAAGGTGAAACTCGCAGCGATGCCGCCGAGCAGGACCGGCTCGAACAGGGAAGAGGAAGCGTATCTGCGGACGTGTGAAGTAAAGTCCAGATATGTGACTCGACAATTAGCGGAAGAAATGTACATTCACCCGCGTAAAAAACCGAGCTGTCATGTGTAAAAACGCTCTCCGCTCTTCGAGTAAAGGAGCCGCGCGGAGTTGGTGTGCTGGCGGAGGGGGAAGTCCCTCAGGAAATCCCCGCAGCGCGAGCAGCTTTTACAGCCTGAAAAACTCTGAGCTCCTGCGCTTCTCTTTACAAAGCGCGAACCCGCCGACACCGACCTGAGGAGAAACATCACACGTTTATGGAATAAGTAAAGGTAGACGGTAACAAAGGAGCGTTTGGTTTTGTGTGTTTTGTGTGTCTGCGCGTATATCAAAAGGAAGAAACAACAAAAGGAAAGAAAACATAAAAGGCGGATATCAAAAGATGGAGGACGACGTTACGAAATTGCGGAGTTGCGCCACTTTGAACACTTTTTATCACGAAACTCAGCACGAGATTGCCAATTTAGGCAAACAGATCGTATCCCGCGACGGAATTATATCAGACCTGAAAGCCCGGCTGACTAAGTATGAGAGGACGCGCGTGTCAGTTGAAGGAGAAGAACCTTGCTTGGTTGGACCGTCCAAGTCTCTAGTGGAGAGCTTGTGTCGAGAAAACTTCATACTAACCCAGAAGCTGAAAGACACAGAAGTGGACTCGGCACAGAAACTGGAGGCAAGCAAAAGAGTGAGTAACCTTCATCTTCTATCGATTTACTTCATCATAAGGATGGATCAGTTCTGCTTTTTGTTTCTTTAAGTATCACACACGATACCCTGCGCCATTATCACACCAGGCTTCTGTATTCCAGATGTTCCTTATCTCTGGGTGGAATCATCAAGGGTGCCTTTACTTTCAAATTTTCACCAAGAAACCAGATTATTAAAAAAGCTTCATAACACCATTATAGGACCTTATTAACCACTCATGTCTCTTGAAAGCTTTAAAGGTTCCCTTCTTAGTTAGGAATACCACACATGAATCGTACTGTACCAGTCAGGATTTAGGCCTCATCACAGCACAGGTACAGCGCTGGTTAAAGTGGTCAAACTGGCCTCTGATCAGGGTTGTGTCCGTTTGCCTGACCTGAGGTTCGGATGATCTGATCATTTAGACATATTGAATTGCACATTTCATACTCCTTTCCCTTTGATTCTGTAAAGCTGTATTTAGCTGATGCTTCGATCCAGTAGATCAAGAGTTAAAGGTATTGCTCAAACATGTATAAGGAGGCAGCCTGGCAATGCGGGGGTTTGAACATGCGACCTTCTAAACACTAACTAAATTCTGTCTAACCACTCAGCCATCACTTCTTGATTGCGTAGCCACCGTCAAGTTGACGAGGAGAATATATCGATTTTTTTCTTCTTCTTCTTCTTGTTTAGCGTGACTGACATGACTCGCCAGCACTATACATTTTTTGGGTAGCGTAGACTAATTCTGTGACTTCCTACAGGAGATCCAAAGCCTGCAGCAGAAGCTGAGGGAGAAGGAGCAGATGCTGGAGTGGCCTGAGCACGAGAAGGAGCGCGAGATCCAGCGCCTGCGAGCCAGCCTGGCAGCACGAGATCGGCAGCAGGCCACCAGGGATGTCCTGTGCAACTCCTTGGCTGATGAGGCAGAGCAGCTCAGGGGGCAGTTAGGAGCCACGGTACGAGTGTGTGAGGAGCTGTTGGGGAGACTGGAGAAGCAGAAGAACCTGTCAGGCATTGTGGAGCATAAGCCCCAGGTCAATGAGGTGTGTAGCTGAAAATATCTCGCAACCGCATGTCTATAAATTACATAATTAATATAAAGAGTTTACATAAACTCTTATGTAAAACTTAGTCATTTAAATCCTTTTTGCCCCCCCCCCATCAGGCGACCGAATCCTCCGAGGCCGTTCGACTGAAAGGCATTATCGATAAGTTACAGGAGGAGAACCAACAGCTGAAAAACAGAGTGTCTTATGTAAGACCTTCACTCAAATTTACACTCCAGGTCTGCACTTTCGAAAGTGTCCTCCTGTCATTCCTCTAAAGCCTTGCAATGCTTCCTTTCCTGATCCAGGTGGAAAATCTGAACTCAAAGTGGCAGAAGTATGACGTGAGCAGAGAGGAGTACGTCAGGGGCTTGTGTCAGAAACTGAAGGAGGCCAGTGGCGGGACATCAGCAGGAGCCATGAGTCTGTACCAGCAGGAGATCAACCGTCTGAACGGACTGCTGGAGGAGAAGATGCGGGAATGTGAAAGGCTCAGCCGGGATACGGACGATCGCACGCAGAGAAACAAGGAGCGCATACAGATGCTGGAACAGCAGGTCATTAAGAAAACATGTGTTCGATACAAGCTCTGTTCATTTCACGCAATCCATATCATAGGCTTTAAAGCAAAGTACTTGTTGAGTGACTAAACAGCAGCTCTGTGCTATATGACTGGGTGATATGATGATAAACAGTTGGTTTTATATAGAATTTTTTAAAATTTTTTGGTGGGGGAGAAAATCAGTGGTTTAATTTATTTATTTATTTATGTAGTATTTAATTGACATGTCTTACTGTCCTTATTCAGGTGCTCGCTTACATCGAAGACTTTAAGTCAGAGAGAGCGGACAGAGAACGGGCTCAGAGCAAAATTATGGACCTGCAGGACGAAGTGGCGCGACTGCAGACACAAATCCGAGCGCAGGCAAGTGGGTTAGCATCGTCCCTACAATAAAAATTTTAATAAATAATCTTATACAATCCACATATAAGCGGTCTTGTAATCAAATTAAAGTTCACATAAAACTGTGTTTTCTGCATTTGCACTTACAGTCAATTTAATATGGTAATTACGCAGAATTCCAGAGAAGCCACTCCATCACGGCGGATCCTCCCCAACTTAAAGAAAACAGGTCGCAAGCAGACTGAAGCAGTCGAGCCTCTATTACGGAACAGCCCCCCGGACTCGAGCGCCCGGCGGCCGAACACTCAGTTAGCAGCATCCGGGGTGTCCGAGCTGCAGTGCCCGCTATGCTTCACGATGTACGATGAAAATCACACGGACGAGTACATGAACCACTGGGAGGAGTGCGCCAAACTTTGAACTCTGCTCATTTCACACTTACACTTAAGACAAGATGCACTACAGAAGTGTGTGGAAGGCGTGTAAAGGTACAACTATGGACAAGAACAAACATTGGGACAACTTACTTGTACCACTTTCACATCAGGATGGGTATAAAAACTCAGAAAAACAACCAAAAAAAAAAAAAAAAAAACATATCAGCCATTTTAGGAATTTATTACAACTCTCGAACAGGAATTGAAACAGGAACGCTCAGAGAACCCAAGCGCTGAGTTAAGATGGTTAATTCCTGATTCATCTGATTCATTCTGAAGTCACTCATCGGGTCCACAGAGTTGCATGGCACAGATTTGTATTCATACCACAGTCCTTGTAAATTCTCAATTCTGGTTGGTCAAAAGGTGCTGATTCATTTTCTGTAACAGCAGCTCTCACAGTAGTGCTGACAGTCAGACAAATCACAGGTTTATATTAATGCTCTCATTCTAATATAATTTTTAACAAAGTTATTCTGCCACGAAAACCTGCAAGAGGATCCAAACGTTTATGGAAGGAGTCTCCAGTGTCAGCTTTCCAGAGGAGCGTAAGCTTAATGGTTTCTCTTTAAGATGACAAACTGCATAATTGTAATTTTGTCTCATTTGCCGAGAAAGAGGAATAAGACAAGCTGGTATGGGAAAGACGAACATTTATAGCTGCTATAACGTAAGTGATAATAAGTACTCGTTTCATGGACGTTCGACAATAAACTTAACTATAAACCGGAAAGAAAAAAAAACGTGGAAAACCGCTGTGGTATAAGAGGAATAAACCACTTTGTACTGTTATTGGAAAGTAAGCATGGTCAGAGTGATATCATGACTGTATTTCATTACGCCACCCTGGTATTGATTATTTTCCGATAACAGCACACCCCCAGGTGTTTTATTTCTAACATATGTGCTGTCATCATACTGATAATGTATCGGCCTATCCCTAACTGATATATATGTTCCATTTTTTTTTTTTTTGCTTCTTTTTTTTTTATATAGGATGCTTAATTATATAATTAATATTTATGTTTTTTAAATGTATAATTAAAGTCATGGGTTTTTTTTTTTTCTTCTGGCTTGTTGGAACACAGTTTTAAACTGATTTCTGTACCAAGTGCAAAAAGCTCATTTTATTTGAGTTATTATTATTATTATTATTATTATTTCTAATTAGTAGTCAGATTTCTACAATCCACACTCGGTTGCTTGATATACCTCAGTGAGTGTCTTTTTGTGGACTTGTGAACTTACAGCACTTTCATTTGACTTTTTTTTTTATGTATCTAATGTAAAATAATGACATATAGGCATTTTCTTATACATGAGCTTTTCATAAAGGCAAAATCAATTTACTTCCCTCACAAGGTGCTATTTCTTTTTAAATATTGTGAATTAATATAAATTTGTGTTATATTTCTTATATAATGATTTTTATATATATATATAGAAAAAATCAATTAAGCCTTAACATTAATTTGTGTTAATTTGTGATTATTACACATAGCAAGAATGTACGTAGAGCACAGTAATGGATTTGAGTGCTTTATGTAATCCTGCACGCACATCTTCATAAATGTGTCTCGGTGAAGTAAGCGGTGGTGTAGCTGTGCGGCGCTGATCAGACTCGGAGGCGTCATTTTGACTGTTAGGTACTTGCCATTTGATCGCCTCTACAGTCGAAAACATTTCTAGTTCTAAGTAAGAAAGGAAGTTCCCTACATCCTGGTAAGATGAGACATGAAAGCGGCGAGTCTCAGTCTGTGTAACACCATGGCCTACAATTTCAACACGTTTGAAGCTAAAATAATAACAGCCATGAAATAATATCTTTTTGTGCGAAGGGGGGAAAAGAGGGAAGAGATCATGTGTCTAAAGGTTTATTTTTGTAATAAAAGGTGTGCATTTTTCAGAAAATTGACTCAAGATTATTTTGCCAGTAGTGTGTTTTGTATCAAATAAGCAACTGGGGGGGGAGAGGAAAAGAAAAAGTCCCAGAAATACTGTAATGATGATGGTGAGGGTAAGATCATGTGACAGCAGGTACAGTCATAGAGAGAGCATTTGGACTTTGGTTGCTGGGGGGGGGTTAAGAATGTATGATAGGGTCTTTGGGAATGAGTCAAGATTGGTGAAGTCCCAACAAGGAAGGGAATATGTGACAGTTCCAGATTTACGGAGATATCCGGCCAGTTCCCATGAGATTTATTTATTTATTTATTTAAAAAAGAACTTTAAAAACTTTAAAAGCTACAATGTTTTCTTTTACATACTAAGTTTTAATGTACGCAAAGAAGAATGAGTTAGAATGAGATTTATAACTATGTCCCTGGAAGGTCCTCACAAGGAGAATAAGAGGTGTGTGTGTGTGTGTGTGTGTGTGTGAGAGAGAGAAAGAGAGTGTATATTGGAAAGCCCCTTCCTGACTAGCTGAAGTGGATTCCCAGCTGCTCCAATCAACAGTGTAAAAAAAGGGCCATCTATTTAAAGTTTGAGCAGGAGAGTGTGGATTTAGAGGAATGTATATATGCTTATGTATATGAGGGAACATGATGCAAACAAGTTTAGTAGGAACCTGCTCATTTACACTGATGAACACAGTTATGACATTAACACCAACCGTAAATGACAGAATAACACTATCAATTATATGCCAGTAAACGGGTGACGGGATCAGGGGCACCCAAGGCTCACCAATGCCCACAGGGACCAAAGTCCCACCCATCCAGTCGAATCCCACAGAAAAGCCAAACACAAAACGGACACCCAGTGCACCACAGCCCGAGGTCACCAACGCGGCCTCGGAACTTTTCAAATTCAATCCAATCAAGCACCAATGAAATGTACCAGGCAAACCCACAGCACCCAAAGCATCCACTGCTAACGTCCTGGTGCCCGAGGGGACAGCGCTGATCCAGTGTCACATGGGGAACCCAAAATCTCAGCACAATCAAATGATTTTTTTTTCTTTCACATATCCCACTTCGGGAGCTGTGGTCGGCCAGGATTCAGCGGTCCGGAGCAGACAGGGTCAACAGTGGCAACTTGGCGGAGCTGGGGCTCGAACCCCCGACCTTCCGATCAGTAACCCAGGAACCCACAATGTTCCCAAGGCTCATAATACAGCCTGACTTTTGTGTATATTTATATTTCTTTCTAAAGCCTGACATCTTTTTTTTTTTTTTTTTTTTTGGTTTGTTTTGTTTTGCTTTTTATAACCAAATTGACTGTACTTTTCAAACCTCATCTGTGATTCATCAGAATTGTGGTCTAAGATGGGAAAACGTTCAGAGATTTGTTTACGGGACGTTTGCTGATCTGTTAGAAAGAAGAAGAAAAAAAAAAAGTCCGTCAGTCACGTCATGACATGCATCGTATGTCGAGAAGTTTATAAAAAGAAGGTTGTAAGTTATTATTCATGAACTCCCTTCTGACTACTTACAAAAGTATGACAGATTTACACACACACACACACACACACGCACACACACACGCACATTCAATTCAGGCCTGTTTTTACTGTGAGTTTCCATTTTAAAAGCATTTTAATTGTCATTTGAGGCTGGGAATCCCATCTGTAAAGTTCATCTGAGACCCCCAGACGGAGACAATATGTCATTGTCACACACGCAGTCCTTTTGGGGACAGTTGGTCTTCATTTAAAGATGAAAACATACCCACACACAAACACACACTCACACACAGCCTGCCCATGTTTACTTTCCATTAAAATGACTTACAGTATCACTTGCAGCCAAGAAACCCGTCCTTAAAGTTCACTAAGACCCCCAAAAGCAAGCTGTCTCACATACACACACACACACACACACACACACACACACACACATTCCCCTGCGTCACGGAGCCCGAACGACCCCTAGCTCAGACAGGAGGCGGGAAAACTCCAGCTGAAGTTTCACACACTGCTTTGCTCATGTCACTCTCTCGAAATGATGTCAGCGCCTCTCACTCTTTCACCCGATCCGGTTCGCACTGCTCGAATGTGTGTGTATATACAGAGAATGGTGTCATTTGCATACCTGCCGTCACACACACACACACACACACACATGCACATACGCACACGCACATACCCACACGCACATACACACACTCACATACACACACTCACATACACACACTCACACATTGTCAGCCGACCACATGACTAGCTAATCAAGAATAGCTCCAGTGATGAGTGAGTGGGTTCGGCGATTGTTCTTCTAGAAGAGCTGCTGTTCAGAGAAGTGAATGGTGGGCTGAAGGGATTCTCCACCTCTTTTAAAAACGCACACCCCTACTGTAGGAGTGCGCGTGTGGGACCTGGGGAGAAACGCACACATGCGCGCACGCACGCACGCACACCACAAGCCTCCCTCTTGTGGAAATAATTAGGTCAGGAAGTGTCACATGATTCTGTCAAGACCTTTTAAGGGGAAAAATGTCCTTCATGCAAATGTAGATTTCTCTCAACATCTTTCTTTCACTCTCTTTTTTTTTTTTTTTTTTTGAAGTAAAGTGATTAAAAGTACTAAGATTTCACGCCACCGATCCTGACCACAATCGCGAGGGGGGGAAAACCCCTATTTTCTAAACTCCCTGATGAAGAGCGAGCGGTTACCGCCAACACGTCCGCACAAACACGCACTCCCCTACTCTCACCTGCCTCGCCGCTCCAAGCGGGAAAAACAGCATCTCTCCAGCCTTTAATTGGACGTGGAGCTGAAAATAATGGGAATTTCCCATATCATGGGAATTCCCAAACCGTCGCTTTTGTCTATAGCGCACGTTTAAGAGCACTCGTGTTGCTGCAGATCAGAAGTTCTCAAACTGCAATAAATGACACGGACCTCTTCCAGGAAAAAAAAAAAATATATATATATATATATATATATATATATATATATTATGAGATTATACTTACTTAATTCATTAAATAACCACGTTAGCAACTATCGCTGTCGCTCAGTAGCTCAGGACTGGAGTTTCCTACAGTTTTGTACCTGAGCCTCCTATATTGAACTAGCCTGAATCCAGCCTCCTAACACACAGTATGACGGCTGATCAATCCCTGCTCTCTGTTCTCACCCAGATGAGGATGGGTTCCCTGTCGAGTTTATCCCTCAACACCGTCGCCCTCGGCTCGCTCATCAGGGACCATCTGATCATATGAAGTGAATGGAATTGAATTAACTCGGATTAATGTCATTATCCGATCAGCCAATCATGTGGTCGCAGGATGCAAGCACAGAAAAGCTTCTGTTTTTGTGTGCAACAAAATCAACCATATCTCAACATCCAGCAATGTGCTGCTGGCGAGAGAGGGTGATGAGACCGAGATGTCCAGTCAGACTGGTTCAAGGTAACTTTAGGGCTACTTCAACAACTCAAATAATGACTCTTTGCAAGTGTATTAAGCAGAAAAGCATCTCTCATTGATGTTGTCATTTAAGGCCCGAGTCTGTTGTGAAGCTACAACTACAGAAGGTCACACTCCTGTCAGTCAGGAACAGGAAGCTGACGCTACACTGTGCACAGGCCCGCAGTTAAAAATAGAACTAACTGCCACCTGGTGTTTTTCCAATCTTCAAAAAGAAAAACAAGGTGGTGTTGGACACCCATCCATCCATCCATCCATCCATCCATCCATCGTCTATACTGCTTATACCTGTGCTGATCTTTTTCAGACACATGAATGCCATTATCATCATCAGTCACAACAGCAGGTGCCAGAAGCACCGTTAAGAGACATTAGGCTTGTTTTGCCCAGCATTTTTATTGATTATTATGTTCGTGATGTCTTTCAGACATAAAAAATATAACATAGAGATAACCCGATGACCACCCGATGACCACCCGATGACCACCCGATGAGCTGCCGGATTACCCAATGCCTTGACTCACTGATAAATGCAACTGATATCTCCTGTTCTGCTGATTAAGTTTATATGCAGTGTGTCGTATTGGTCGGCATAAAGTATTCAAAAGAGAAACAAGGACGTGGAAATGGATGAAGAAGGTAATAAGGACATTCATGTACAGAACTTTGCTTTGTTGTTATTCATTCATTCATCTTCTATAGAGATTCTTCTATTCCTGGAGCCTGTCCCGGGAGACTTGGTGCACAAAGCGGGGTGCACCCTGGACGGGTATCAATCCAGTGCAGGACACACACACACATACACACACACACACAAAACGGGCAATTTGGGAATGCCAATTAGGCTAATCTGAATGTCTCCGGACTGTGGGAGGAAACCAGAGTACCCGGAGGAAACCGGCCAAGCACAGGGAGAAGATGCACATTTCATGCCCACAGACTCCGAGGCAGGAATCGAACACTACGCCACTTTACCAACTTTATTATTATTATTATCATTATTATTATTATTATTAATGTCACCAACACCACCTCAGATGGTGTACAAATATATGACTCGTCCTGGAGTTTCTGCTAACCGTTCAGGGGTTGAATGCCAAAAGTTAAGTTAAGTTAAGTCAAGTCAGTCTTTATTGGTCACACATACATTACTGCACAGTGAAATTCTTTATTCTTCGCATATCCCAGCTCCTTCTAGTAGGCAGGGAGTCAGAGCGCAGGGTCAGCCATTTTTACGGCGCCCCTGGAGCAGACAGGGTTGCAGCAGCAACCTGGTGGAGCTGGGGCTCGAACTGCCGATCTTCCGATCTGTAACTCAGAGCCTTAACACATTGAGCCACCACTGCCACCACTGCCCCTCCATCACCTTCTTTATCCTTTGCATATCCCAACTTCTTGTTTTTAGGGGTCAGAGTGCAGGTTTAGCCTTAGTATAGAGCCCAACAGTGGCAACATGGCTCAAATGGCCGACCGTCCAACTAGGAAGTCACAGTCTTAACAGCCACCACCACAATGGAAAGCTAGTGTACTATGTAGGGTGTACAATCCCATGGCCCACACACCAAGTACAGTATCGCCCCTGATCAGGGGTTAGAAATGGATTTGGTATTTGAGCAAAACAAGACGATCAGTTCAGACGCAATTCAGAATGACTTAGAAGCAATTATTAAGTCGTTAGTTATTAAGTGTTGCTTAAGGTGACATGATGTTATCGGATAGGTTTTTTCATTCGCTGAAAGTACTGTACTTCCCTAACTGGTTTGGTGTGTGGAATTTGGAACTGGCATCCAGTAAGTAACGTCCCTTTTGTTGATGACCTGAAGTGGGCGGGATCTTGGAGGGCAGGTGCAAAACGTGTGTAGGGAGCCGGAAGGCCTGGAGCCTATCACAGGCTGGGTTTAACCCGGGATCGAGTGCCAGCCTCTAATGCACAGTGTAAAGGGAGAAAACAGGGTTATGTCTAATAGCTGTCAGTCAGGTATGATTAAGATGAAAAATGCATCATCAAGCATGAGAGCTACGGATAGACAACAGATTTTGTCAAGATGATCTCAAGGACCTTTGCAGGCTAGAAGTTCGAGCCTAATCTTAGAATAATAATAGTGTTGATTACTATTGTTTTTTTGTTTTTTTTTTAATGTCAGAAGTTTCCCCCACCAGAACATGTGACCATGCGTTTCGTAGGCCTACAGTATAAAGACTATGAACCTGTTTTGGAGTTGATCAGCTAATACACACCTGGCTGCAAATGTAATACTGATGATAAAGATGGATCGCGAGCAAAACTTGAATTTCCTGAGCTCGTCTGCTGTTGGAGGATGTGGCTGATTTAGCGTTAGTTAGTGGTGCTGGTTTTGGACGCAGCAGGATGCCGTTGCAGCTGTTCATCTCAGACAAACATCTATTCTGTGAGAGTGCAAGCAGCAGTGGGGCTTCCCCTGTGCCTCCTCTGACGATGATAAACTATAGATGAGATGCGCACGGGACTGGACCGCAGTCCCACTCGATCAATGCTCATTTTTTGCCGTGTTGTTTTTCTAACGTCTAAACTTTCGGTTATATTTTAAAAAGTCACATAAAAGCTCAGCAACACTGATCAGGTGATCAGATGAAAGAACAAATGCAGCAGACACAAAACTGCCAACAGTTCAGCGAGTGAGTAATGTGAGATCGAGTGCCTTCTACTATCTTATGCCTTGAAAGAAGTTGTGTTTTATAAATGATTTGTCACGACCTGAAAAAAAAAAAAAAGTGAAAATAAATGAATCATGTCGAGGAAAAAAAAAGAAATCATGTGATCATGACAGCTACACTGTTGTGAAAAATCTATATTTAAACAAAACAAAAAACTTAATGTACTTTTATAAAGCACACGTGTAAATTTCAAACCGTATGTGTTTTTGTTCACATAAACTGTGTGTGACTTTTTTTTTTTTTTAACGAATGAAAATTTATTTTAGAGTTAACCTTCAATCTTTGTTTGTATACACACACAATATTTTTGAATTCATTCAGCTGATTTGTAACCATGTTACTGTACTCTGGTCGGGGTGGATTTCGTGGGTAAGAAGGGATTATGCGATGCCAGTTCATCACAGGGCAAAACACACACACACACACACACACACACACACACACACACACACACACACATACACATACACACACATACACACATATACACACATATACACACATATACACACACACACACACACACACACACACACACACACACACACACACACACACACAGATAGATCTGCATGCTTGCATGTTTTTGACTTGCAGGAGGAAACTGGAGAACCCAGAGGAAACCCACATGAGCGCTGGAAGAACATAGAATGCAACCGGAGCTCAGGATCTTATTTCTCCATTAATATGAACAATAAATAAGAACCATGGCTTATTTTCTTTAAAAATAAGAAATAAAATGATGAAATGTGCCAATAAAATTATACATACATACATACATACATACAGTACATAAATAAATAATTAAATATTTGTTGATATTGATGTTAAAAATGTAAGAATTAAAATCAGGGGGAAAAAAAATGAAATAGCCATCAGGTATCATGGATATAACCGTGTTTACATAAAGACAACAGTAAGTAAAATAATCAACAAATATCTCAAAAATGTAAAGTTTAATTCTTATTTAAACTGGGCAGCAAAACCAAGATGAATGTGGTGGTTGAGCTCTTCAGTGATTCTGCAGCTTCCTTATTTCTCCACTAATATGAACAATAAAATATTCTTTTTTACGATTTACGAAGCACCGGTTTCTTAAATAATAAATAAAAATAATAAATATCTCTCAAAAAGTAATTAAAAAGTAATCTTGCGTCTATATAAAGACGAATATGTAAAAATAAAAAATAAAAAATAAAAAGGAAACACGAATTTGTCTGATTGAAGACAAAATTGTTGTTAAATATATAAAAATAATTAACTAAATAAATAAATACTCTAGATGATGAATAAATAAATTAAAATGTCTAGATGATGTTAAAATGCTAAATATAGTAATCGTAAATAAAAATGAAGGATCATGTACCAATTATATTACCGATTTTACATAAAGACAATAATAAGTAAAGTAATAAACAAATGTCAATTTTTTTTTTATCTCATTCTCATTTACTTCACGTTCACCTGAATGAACATGGTGTTTTTGAGCTAGTCAGTTATTTTCCAGCTTCCTTATTTCTCCACTAACATGACCAATAAATATCCTAGATTTACAAAGCAGCCGTTTTTTTTTTAATGACGTAAGTTCTAGTGTTACTGGCATTTATTTATTCTCCACCAGCAGCTGTTAGCTCATCAGACCGAGCTGGATTTTTCCACACGAGAGGACAGAAGTTCATCTCTCAGGTCAAACGGCAGACTGAACGAACTCCTTCCTGTCTTACTCAACTGCATCCAAATTTCATGAATCTACAGTTATGTGAGCGTTGCGTCAGCACCAAGCTGCACCCTTTCATCTAAATACACCACCACCCACATTGCACTCTGACTTTTACAAGTACAAACCTCCTGAAACAGAGGACAGTAACTAAACCTTCCATTATGGCTCAATCCACCATTTCTCAGTGTCATAATATAAAAAAGGTCAGTCATTTATGGAGCAGAAGCTGTTCTCAAACAAAACTCAGGAGAGGAAGTGGGTAATATATTAACATCATTGTTACTGGTATTAACTGTGACATGTACTTCCTCTCGAAATTAGAACAAGGGAGTCAGATAGGTATCTAGTCAATGAGAAGAGAAACAAAGCAGCTGTGACCTCATTTCTTAGGGTGCCTCAAGGTACTCGCTCGCAAGCTTCAGGGTTTTTCTTTCTTTTTCCCCCGCCTAAAGAAAGGAAAAGAATAGAAAGAAAAAAAAAAGCACCAAAATGTCATATGGGGATTGGGGGGGGGGGGGGGGGGGGGGGT
>JAAGKR010000949.1:128772-148202 GCA_011419295.1 Clarias macrocephalus
GGGGGAGGGGACCAAAAATAATGTAAAAATTTAAACAATATATATCATATTACATATGTATTTATTTACATAATTTAGTAATTTTTAACAAAATTACTAAACATTTTACATAATGAGGAGACAACCTTGTTTGGGAAAGAAAAAGAAACACTAAAAATAAATAAATAAATAAATAAAAACTACAAACAATATTCCTTCTCTATAAGGGCAAATATGAAAGGGAAAAAAATATATAGGAATTTGCCTGAATGAAGACAAAATTATTAAATGTATTAAAAATATATATTTAAAATATTTAATAAATAAATAAATAAATAAATACTTTGTCTAGATGTTAAACATTTTAAATAACTTAATATTTTGTTTAAAAAAAATAAAAGGTATATGTATCAAGGACATAACTAATAATTTAGTGGTTAGCTAAAGATAATTTAAAAAAAATACACTAATAAGTAAAAAACAACTAAATGTCAAAAAAGGTCAAATCTATCTATATATATCACCACTGGCAGATCAGTGCAGTGTTACATGGCAAGTGAATTGTCCCAAAGTTCTCGAATTTGGTGTGTTAGAAGCAGGAAAAATGGGCAAGTACACGGATCTGAGAGACTTTGCCAAGGATCATATTGTGATGTGTAGATGAGAGGGCCAAAGGATCTCCAAAGCAATGTACCTACAAAAAGTGGTGCAAAGGGAGAGCGACCGGAGACCCGGCAGCAAATTGGTCTCTGATAGAAAGCAGTCAGTACACACACACACACACACACACACACACACACACATTGCATCGCGGTTTGTTGCGCATGGAGCTGCGTGGAAGCCTCGTGTCCACCACTGAAAGCACCTACAGTGTGGACGTGAGCATCAGAACTGGACCAGGGAACAGTGGAAGAAGATGGGGTCTGATGAATGATGTTTTATTTCACATCGTGTGTGTGTGTGTGTGTGTGTGTGTAGCTTACCTGGGGAACAGGTGCACTGTGGGAGGAAGGCAGACTGGTTGGAGGCAGTGTGATGCGTCCTGCCACTGATGCAGATGTGACTTTGACACGTGCTACCTACCCAAACATCAGCTGAGCAAATACACCCAGTCATAAAAGCAACAAAAACGCTTGAAATATTTCACCGAATGTGCAATAAAATGTAGAATATATGAATGTTTCAGTGTTTGAATTAAATCATACGTTCTATTTCTTTACATGCCCCATGTGTAACAAAACACCTATGCAAAAGGTCAAAAAGATGATCTTGTATTGGGATGAAGACAAAATTAACCTACAGGGAAAAAATAAAACTTCCTCTGGTCTTTTTTTTTTCTTTTTTTTTCTTTTTCGTCTCATCTGTCTCGTAGGAGGCAGCCAATCCAGCGCAACGTGAAAGTGCTTTTGGCAGGAAGTGAAGTGGGGGGAAAAAGGCCCAGCTTCGAAAGGTCGCACTCTGGAGGTGGTGAAGTATATAAAAAAAAAAAAAGAAAGCAAGAAAGAGAAAAGAAAAAAAAATAAGATGCTCAGACTGCATTGAGGAAGTGGAGCGAAGCACTCAGCAGTTTGGTGAGCTCTCGCGTCACTCCGCCGCCTCGAAAAAAAAATAGAAAATGCAGAAAGGATTTAACTTGGTTTCAGAATGTCACATCTAGTCTACATGAGCATCAGCTTCTCAGTCCGCGTCCCCTTTTACCGATAATAAAGAGGAACTTCATGACTAAAATGGGGACGAGTGAAGTCATCCGTCTCGCTGCTTAACCCCGCTGCACTTGGCTCAGCGCTGCCTCATGAGGGCTGCAGGGTTTTCATTCCTAAAAAGCCCACCAGATTCATTTCTGCGTAGTGCATAATTAGGGACTAGTGAGGTGAAGCCGATTTCCAAATGACCATCGTTCCGGGGGTTTATGACTCGGATTCCCGGATAACTCGCATTTCAGTAGCGTTCCGGACACGGCTCGGCAATTTCAGTCGAACTTGGTCGAAAGAAACACTCATCTTAAATTCTCAAATCCGACTGATCGGAAGGTGTAGTTTCATTTTCTGTAACGGCAGCTCAGCCCTTGAAGTTATTTATATGGACGCACTCATTTAACGATATATACAAGTGTTTTCATAGCAACAACTCATGCAGGAACAAGAAGGGAACGTTACTTTACAAAGGCAAATGTTCTGGGCAACGCATGGATTCTCTATCCAGTACAGTGTTGTTGGAGGCCTGAAGTCTATTCCCGGGAACTCGGGACATGAGGAGGACTCGGGACACCCTGGATGGGGTGTGTATCCATTTGGACTGTGGGAGGAAACCTGAGTATGCGGAGGAAACTAACAAAGCACGGAGTGAACACGGAACCTGCAGGCAGACGGGATTCGAACCCTCGACCCGACCCTGGCGGTACTCAGATGTACAATCAGGAACTTTTATTTAAAGGAGATGTTTAATATTTATGGACGGAGCCTCCATCGTCAGTGTAGTTGCTGTTGAACGTGTTCTTTCCGAGGAATAAAAGAACGTGGACGTGTCTTCTGACCCGGGAACAGTGACACTGTTCCACTGCTTTCATAATCCTAGATGTTTTTACAAGACCCTTAAAAATCAATGAAGATTTTCTGTTTAATTCCAAGGAGGTCCAGTAAAAACTCCTCCCACCATCATTCTAATTTCAATCAATCACATGACCTCAGTACATTTCCCTAGCAACGCATTTCTCACGTTCATTCTCTATACCGCCAGGAGACTATCCCAGGAGACTTCGGGGGACATGGTGGGGTAACACCCTGGACAGGGTGCCAGACAGACGATCACAGGGCACACACTCAAATGCACTGGGGGGCAATTTGGGGATGCCGTTTACTCTAATCTGCATGTCTGGCATCTTCAGTACAAACGTCGAACCCGGTTTTTCCCCCGCAGTTACAAACAAGTGAGATCACGCTCGTCTTGGCATCGCGTGGTACCCAGGCACGTTTAAAAAAAAAAAAAACAAAAAAAAAAAACAGGTATTTTATTTAAAGAAACAGTTGTGCTTACTCAATCGAATTCTAGTTATTGGCAAAGAAAAACTCCCCGAGAAGGCATGAGGAAGAAACCCCGAGTGTAACCAGAGTCAAAAGGGAACTCGCCGCATAATGTCATTTTCATTAGGTTCCCTTTGAATACGGCTGAATAATAAAGTAACAAAAAAATCCACGCATAACGCCCCTCGACGCAAGTCTCAACAAAATTTCACAGATGCGTCACTTCACTTTCTAGAACTGGTGTGAACTGATGAATACTGGAGGAAAATGACGCAACGACGTCCTAATCAAAACACCCGGTCGCTCTTCCGATCCTGAAAGTCGTCGGAGCGCGATCCTCGGCGTTACCCAAGCACTTCTCAGCAGTTACACAGACACGCTTGCTCAATTTGTCCTCTTTTGCTGGACATGCCCAATTTGGCAAATTCAAGCTTAAGCAATAATATGACTGTCACCACAGGCAAAAGAAAACTGTGTGTGAATGCGATATCATGCAGCGGGACAACGGAAACAGACTGCTGAATGCACAGAAAAAAAAAATACCCGTTAATTTCGTTCTCTCATGGAAATTTGTCCACATGAATCATCTCTCTGGGTGGATCTGCCGCTCTAGGGGACATCGGCCTTCTGGTTTATAATAATAACCACAGCTGTTTTTTTTTTTATTGTTCGAGTTTAAAGAAACGTTCACCTTTTATTCCCTCCCAAAAAACCTGCTTGTACTGTAAAGGCATTACGCGATGGCAGAGAACGGAGTTTAACTGCTTTCTGTTCTCCCTGACCGCGCTCGAGTCTCACAAGGGAAGTGATCAAGGCTGAGGCACACTTCCATCCTGGTACTACCTGGTACTGGAGCCAAACCCTTACTCATGAGACAGTAACGGAAGACGGAAATACAAAGTTTTTGTCTCGTCTGCATTTTTTCCTTATACTACTGTATATGCTCCTATTGATTTCCGCATATTTGATGAAAATATGCAGAGGTGGTCATCGTGGAAATTTCTCTCTCGGATTGGTGTCATGTGGTCGCTGGGGGTTCGTTAGTGGGAGCGAGCGGTCTGAACATCTTTGGCCTCGTTAGCTTAGCGTTCTAGCAATGTTCGAAGATGAACGAAAGCTGTTCTAGCAACAGGCTAAAGCAGAATTATGGCTCATGACTCCACCACATTTTTATCTACCAGCACATCCCAGAGTGTAAGCATTTTGGTGTTAAATAAGAGAGATTTGATCACTGAGAAAAACCATTTTGCACTTTTTACATATACTGCGTCCCTCTAAAGTTGGCCCCCGTTAGCATTCGTCGGACACAACACGGCTTCAAAACGAACACTAGAGCGAAGAACAGAACCGGACCGAACACCACTTGCTTTTTCTTTTCTTTAAGGCTGATCTGAGATCAGTCAATCACTGCACTAACGTCATCGGGAAATCACCTCTGTAAAACATCAACAGCTCTGATACATAAACACACGCTGCTACAGGACATCAACATTCTTGTATTCAGTTTACACGCAAACTCAGAAACCGCCCGTTTGATCGCTCGCTCTAATTTATACTCATACGTACAGTGTATGGAGCAAACGTGCTGCGAAACAAATCTGTCATGACGTATTTTACAGCAGCAATAAACAAATAAAATGGAAAAAACTAAAACTTTTCACTGTTTTTTTTTTTTTACTGACTTTCCTGTAGCGGAAACTAATTGTTTCAAATCGCCGACACTGGAGACTCCTTACATAAACAGCTTCTTCAGCAAAACTTCACCACAACGATTTTATTTTTAGAATCTGTTTATTACGTGGCTGCATGGTCGCGTCGCGGTTAGCACTGTGGCGCTGCACCTACAGGGTCAGGGCATCTGACGGTGTGAGTCTGCATGTTCTTCCCGTGGTTGCTGGGTTTCCCCGGGTACTCCAGTTTCCTTCTGCAGTCCAAAGACAGACAGAGTAGGCTAACTGCTGATTCAAAGTTGTTTGCAGTGTGTGCAAGAGTGTGTGCGCGCTGTACCCCGCGATGGACCGGCACCCGTCCTGGTTGTACCCCGCCAAGTGCTCCGAGCGACCCTGTACAGGATGAGCGTTAGCGAGAACGAGTGTTTATTGCGCTCTGATTACGAGACGTCACTACAGAAAGAATTACGTATTAAATGAGCGCATTAGTGTCAGAGGTACTGTGATGGAGAATTAAATCTCAACAATCAGAATCAAGACTCGCCTGACGCTGTGTCACATGATCGACCAGCAGTATTTACATAAGTCCAGTGCAAACCCAAACAGCTGATCCCTTCAAATCAGGAAGTGCTGGGGGTTTTAAATCCACACCCCTCCGTGTTGCAGCATGGCTCGCTGTTTGCTCGTGGTGAGAACTCTCAAAGGCATGAAAAGGAAATAAGCACACAGACACGTAGCCCTGCCATTCCACTGTATTCCATCTTTCAAAAAAGAAAGACAAGATTTTTAATATTACTTAACAATATGTTAAAAAGTAGCCAGTCAGGCTTCAGTGTTAATACAATATACACTCTATAACAGATCGATAGTGTGAGTATTGTTCTTTTCTTTCAATTCGATTCTGAAAGTAGTCTGATACAAGCTGGCTACAGGATGAACAAAAAGAGAACTGAAAAAAAGAAAAAAAAAAAAACCCTAACACTTTTTTTACGGAACAGTTGTTTAATGGAACTGAATAACCAAACGAGAACAATCGGTCAAGTATTAGCCATCTTCCTGTCCTGGTGTGTGGACCGAGGAGAGGGAGCTCAAGTGCCCTAATCCTGTTCCCTTCTCCACTTATCTGTAATGAAGTGCAAAATCTGTTCGCATCCACGAATAATGGGAATAAAAGACTCGCCTTTTTTTTTCTTTTTTATATATATATATATATATAATTTAAACTTCTTTACAACTTCAGAATTTTGATAATTTTTCCTGTTTGGATGTTTCACGTGGCCTTCATCCGACGATGAGGAGGACCGACGGCCAACTCGGAGATATTCGAAAACAAAAGAAAACAAGAATGGTAGAGTGGCATTTTGTGGTTGTATTTTTTTATGTCCTTTTTCCCCCCCTCTCCTCCTCCCTAAGTACTGCAAAGCTGAATGTCTGGATTCATACAGTGACAAGGACAAGGCAAGGCATTGTGGGTAATGTCGGTCGGAGGAGCAGTCTGTTGGAGCGTAGCAGCACTGGGATCAGCAGTCAGCCTGGTGAAAGAAGAGACAGGAAGAGGAGAGAGAGAGAGAGAGAGAGAGAGAGAGAGAGACAGACAGACAGAGAGAAAGGATCGCTGATTGAATCCCGTCACTCTCTGGAGAAGGATCTCATCTTGTCCTGTCGCTAGTGAGCCGCGAACGTGGCCTTTTTCAAGCTGAAGTTGGACCAGTTGATGGACAGTCTCTGTCTTGTCTGTCGAGCGGAATCTAAGCAGAACCTGATCGGAGACAGAGAAAAAGAGAAGAAAATAAAAACCATGCAAAGGCTTTATCGGAGGTTCGAGTGAACGGTTCCGTACGCGCACCTTTTGAAGCATTCCACCTCGCGCTCGGTCTCGTCCATGTCGACGTTGTCCAGGTCGATGTCCTTGGGCAGGAACACGTCGTCTGAAAGCGCAGAGAACATGATGCTTGACAAAAATAATAATATTAAAACAGCAAAATAAACACTAAGTACACAAGTCTAAACTATCCTGAAACCCAGAAATTACAAGCGCATTTCCGAATACAAAAGTGACCTCATTTGTTCTCACCTATAGAGTTATTCATCTTATCTGCCTTCTTCTTCTTGTTCTTCTTGGCTTTGCTTTTGGGCTGGGGAGACTCCGCGGGCACGGCTTTCCCGTTCTGCTCGACGGCTGCCGGTTCCATCACCGGCGAGTTCCTGTCCTCCTTCACTCCGTTCTGCTGCTTCTTCCCGTTCGTCCTTTCCTCCTTCTTGCTTTCGCAGAGCGGCTCCTCAGCGGGCCTGGCCTTCACTTTACTTTCCGTGTGCGGAGGGGGCGCGGCTATGCAGACGGGTTCCGTCGCCCGGGGTGCGTCGAGCGGCCGTTTTCCGGCCTCGCAGCTGGTTCTGGGGCTGCCGTTGGACTGCTGTTTGGATTTGGACCTGGCGATGGCGGGCTCCGGGTGCGGCAGGGTGCCGTTGGGCAGCGAGGGTGCGACTTCGGCGGGTTTGTCTTTGCCGCGCCTCGGGCTCGATGGGCTGACTTTGGGTTGGGGTACGGGTACGAGTTCTTTAAGGGGCTCTTTGACCGGCTCTTTGAGGCGGACCAGGCCGTGTAGAAGCTGCGCTTTGCCGTTGTGCATGTTTTCCAGAACGTTCTGCGCGCTCTGGCGTAGTGGCTGGGGGGTGTTAGTGGGAGCGGGCGACGGGGAAGGCGTGTCGGGTTTGGCTGTCGCGGTCGGAGCGTCTTTGGCCTTGTTTTCTCTCTTTTTCTTCTTGGAGGTGGATCTGTTGGTGGTCGTGGACGAGTTGTGAAGATGCTGCATCTCCTTCAGACGGAGCAGCTCCAGCTTAAGCGCCTCCTCTTCCTCCTCCTGGCGCAGCCGCTGTGCCTCCAAAAGCTGCTGCTGCTGCACCTCGCGCTCTCGCGCCTCCGCCTCCACACGGGCTTTTTCCTCGAGCTGAAAAACACAAATTGCCTCAGTGATGACGAATATTATTCTGAGCAATGCGTTTTGAGGATGTCCTCCACCTACTCTCTCTGGACCTACAGGGGTGGAAGCCTACGCCCGGTGAGGACATGCGATCAGAATAATGCAATCTACAGAGTATAAATTATCACTTGTCAAGTTTAGCACCCTTGTGCTGTGTGTGTGTGTGTGTATATATATAAACAATGATTAGGTCCTATCTATCGCTATACACCATTTGGATCGTAACTGATCCTGAGAGAAACTGTTCATTTCTTAGCATTTTAAAGTAATATAGCACACTGCAGCCTTTAAATAAAAGAAATAAAGAAATAAAATTTTCTTTTTTTAATCCTTGTGCATCATTTTCAGTCTGTTTTTACCTTCTTCTGTTTGTGGCGCGCACGTTTGGCTGCTTTGGCGCTGGACGCAGGCTTGTTGGCGCCGCTGTTGATGAACTGCAGTAGATCCTCTACTTTGCGGTGGTCCTCCATCCCGTCCCGCTCCAGCTCTTCCTTTTTGGGCTGTTCCTCTTTACGCTTGGTGAGGCGAAGTCGGAGCTTCTCCCGCATCTCGGCGTAGTTTCTACTAGTAGGAGCTGCAGGAGGCTGTGTACAAGGAAAAAAAAAAAAAACATCAATACAAGATTTTTAAAAAGATTTCTTATTTTTGGTAAACTGTGACATACATCAATGAATTATTTTCTGAAATAAGTGAAGTAAGCGGACGATAATTTAAGTTTGATCCCCTTTTTGTTTAGTTTTTTCTTCCCCTCTGCTTTTTTTTTTGTGTTGGTTTCACCTCTTTTTTATTTTTTTTGTTTTGCACACAAAACCCAGAATTTTTTTTGTTTCTTTCTTTTCCTCCTTTAAATATGCCTGGAGGCTTGGATTTATAAATGGGTTTATAAACACAGATTGTACAAGTGGGTATTAAAAGACTACATATTTACTTTGTTATTCAAAAAGATTTTTTTGAAAAGAAAGTGAATGAAGTTTTGACGTGACGTGACGTGAGCTCCCTCACCCCTCCGTGGCCGAAGAATTCACAGTAGCAGCAGTCGCAGTATTTGCCTTCTTTCTGGTTGGTTGAGGTGGATGTTGAGGAGCTGTGTTCCGAGCTGCTGTCTTCATCTGGACTCTCCTCGTAGGCCTGGTGCTCGTAGGCTCCGCCTCCCTCGCACCGGTGACCCTCGCAGTCTGGATCACTACCACAAACACAAACAGCGCCGTCATTCGAATCACTGGTTACGATTTAAGATTTAAAGATTCGAGAATCAAAGAACTTGAAAATCCCAGAGAGAAATCGCTTTGTCTTGGTTACAGTTGCTTTGATTTGTTTACTGGGAAGAAAGGAAAGGATAAATAGATTAAAAAAGGAAACAAGATTAGGGGAAAAAATTTAAATGAAAGAAATTAAAATAATAAAAATAAATGAATGGAAAATACACATTACACTAAAAATAATTAATATACAGATATTGCACTTGGAATAGAAATGGAAAAGAAAGAAAACTCTTAAATACGGCTTTCTGGTTATGTATGGTTAGTGAACCTAATTAGCTTGCGAACGGCGCTGCGGGTGCTTTCGGTACCAAAAACTTACAATTAAAATCTTCCCAAAAATTTCAATTATCAAGCTAAACGGAATTACGCAAAGACTGACCTGCAGACGCTGCTAGGCCCACTGACCGGCGCGTCGGCCGAGATGGGCGGCTGCTCCGCACCGGGTACGCACAGCGTCTGGTGGGCTTCTAGGAACCCCGGGGCTGGAGCTGCAGTCTTCATGACGGGCTGAGAGGCCATGCTTGGGAGATGTGTGCTAGGGACGGGGGGGTGTGTGGCACTGCTGAAAGGAGGCAGAGACGCCAAACCGGTGGGGCTGTTTCTAGGAGCGATGGGGCCGGACTGTATGTGGTCTTCTTTAACTATATTGTGAAAAACTTCACCTAAAGACCAGACAAAAAAAAACAAAAACAAAAAAGGGTAAGAATACAATCCCGGTGTGACTACTACGGAGACCTGGGGTTTACGTGGGTGATGTTTGTACCTAGTGAGGCAGCTCTTTTAGCCGAAGCGTGGATGTGATTGTTACTGGACTGGACAGTGGTGGCGGTGCTGGAGACCGAGGAGATGGCCGACGACGTCGCCATCACCACCTCGCCCGCCTCCATGAAGGCATCTTGGTAGTTAAACAGACACTTCTTCTTCTGAGGGACGCTCTTCTTCTCCTTGTTCTCGGGACCCGGGAGGGGTGAGGTGCTGGATGTGTTAGAGGCAGAGTCTAATCCTAAGGGGAAAAAAAAGGGATCACTGTTAATATTTACTTTATTAGGGGGAGAAAAAAACTGACAAATCAATGAACGGAAACTCTGTTTGAAACTAATGCTGTCTGAATAGGGCTGATGGACAAGTCGGTGCTTATGTTCTATAAAAGCAACGACAAAGTGAGAAAAAAAAAAAGAGCTGACGGTCACCGGGTAGCGGCTCCTGCAGCAGGACACTCGGGTTCCAGTTCTTCATCATGTGTGTGTCCCACAGGTTCTCGAATTTGAGCGAGGGACACGATAGAGAAGCGCTCCAGTCTCCGGCTCCGCCGCTAAAGCAGCTTTGGTACACGTGTTCGGGCAGGGCGGGGCTGAACACCGGCTGCGGCTGCTGTTTTACTCCTGTGTGATTGGATACCGGCGCAGGCGAGAGAGTCTGAAACACACAGGAGTGTACGCGCACCCACACGTTAATAATCAAATATACACAAATACTATTTATTTTTATGTTTTTGTGTAACTCTAACCTAAAAAAACTAAACAAAAAAACTAATCAAGAAAAATTCTGAATTATGTTTAAAAGCGCTCAGATACATTTATAATACTTGAGAATTTTATGGATAAATCATGAAATCTCAAAATCGGCTCATATTTGTTTGTTTTTCCACGTCTCTGTCCGCATCCCGGCGCTCTTCTTTCAATCGAGTTTATTATTTATTATTATTTTTTTTATAATAAACAATCAGTGCATTAAAAGGGCACCTGATTGTTTCTGTATCAATGAAACTGAAAAAGATCCTGTTGACGGCTTTAAAAACCTAAACCTCTGATGAACAGCACCACCTTCTGGTAGTGAGACAACAATGCAGCAAGACAAAACTGAGAAAGAGTGTAAATGTCAGAGAACTCAGGATCTTTTTCACTATTTCCACTCAGGATTGAGGATTTAATTCCCGAGCATCGATGAATAGTGGAGTAAACTTGTTATTAATTAATTTATTTATTTATTGTTATTTCCATATTGTATTTGCCTTTTAATTTAAAATAAGAAACAATAAAAGTTTATAAAATTATTTTCACGTGTGTGTGTGTGTGTGTGTGTGTGTGTGTGTGTGTGTGTGTGTGTCTGTTATATGTAACGTTTCTGACCTTGCTGTGTGTGAGGGGAGGGCTGGAGTACAGTGTGGGCAGCAGCGGCCGAGGCAGATGGGGCAGGTTGTGCATGGGCAGGTGTCCGTGGATGTGGGGGTAGAGATGGAGCGCGGGGTGGGCCGGACTCTTTTCTGTGAAGAACTGATGTGGTGCCGTGTGGAGGTGCCGAGAAGGCAGAGCGGCGGTGCCCAGTCCTGCTGTACCGCCGTCCACGCTCCCCTGGTTACACACGTGACACTCGCACGGGTGCTGCACCTGCTCCACCTTCACACAGAAACACAGAACACACACACATCACTACTCATCCATGGGACTAATGCTAGACTGGGCTTAGAGCTGTATTTATATTAAATACCACATCAATCACTTCGATTAAAACACAGAGGCAACTTAATCACGTCTAAGGGCAGGAAGGCATTTTTATAACATCGTACACAGCAGATAATTACAGCACAATTCCGATTTGAAAAAAGTTGAGGAAAAACTGAAGGTATCCTATGACACCTTATGACCTCGCTTGCCATCATCTAGATTATGGAAAATATCGCACTTATTCATTGAAACACACAGTGACTGTAAATGACTGGAATGAGCGAGCAATATAGTGTTTCATTATGAGCAAATAGTATAGTAGGGCTAATTAGAATTTTCCCACATCTTGTGCATAGTGTTAATTTTGTCAACTATTTTCACTTTTAGTCTCAGTCCCGGGATAAATGTCCCTGGTAGTTTTTATCATATTTAGTATGATATCAATCATATCCTATTTTTGCTTAGTCTAATTTTAGTCAGAGGAACCCATAAGCATTTTAGTTTAGTTTCAGTCAATTAAAAATGTAGCATTTTAGCTACAATTACAATATCATTAATTAACCCTACAGTCAATCTAGTCTGGCCAAAAGTATTTTTGAAAGGTCACCACACATATAGTAAATATATAACAATTCTGAAAAAAGGTTACAGTCATGAAACGTCTAGTTAAAATATTTAATCGAAAGTCATCAATTTACAGTTCTTTTTGATTAGTAGTACAAAAGTCCTGTTTAGTCACCGTCTCCATTTTTGTCTTTAAACACCTGATGCACGATTACGAAATGCAATTGTACAGAATAGTCACCAGGTGGCGATATTACCGCTTTACTATACATAATACTACACATTTCTGTAGGATGTCCAGGAGTTTGAATAAAAAGTATCCACTAATAAAAATGCACAATTAAAAGTACACGTACATTAAATATGAACTTGAGTACAGTAATGATGTACATTTACACGGTTAACTTCCACCGTTGCATTATTTTTACTACTGTACCTGTGTATGCGTGTAGGAAGGAGGAGGACTGTCTCGCTTCCCACAGGAGAGCTCCCCCTGCTGGCCTGAAGTCTGAGTGCTGCTCTCACCCTCCGCTTCCTCCTCATCTCCCTCCGAGGAACTGCTGCTACTCCTCTGTTGAGGCTACGAGAGAAAGAGGAAACGAAACCGAATCAAATTACAGTATTCCAGGACACGACAAAGTCTTTTCACAATCAGAGATAAAGGGAAGACGGAGCCTGATTATTTCCTTTTGCTGAATTAGACACAAAGTTAGGATTAGACGCTTTAGTATTTAACATCTTGCTGAAAAAGAAAACACCACAGCATTTTTTTTTATGATGAGTGATGAGTGCATTAACACGTCAATCGGTGTGTTTTATACCTTAGAACATTGTCCTGGTCTTTGCGAATCTTTTTTGTCGTAGTTAAATAATCTTTACTTGCAAAAGTCTATTCCCATCAGCACACTACTGAAAGTAGGCTGTATACAAAAATGTACTTTTGGGCATCTTCATACCTGAAATTGATTTGATGGTGCTGACATTTACTGTCTGATTTGTCTCAAGCAGACACATTTCTTTCAGGATTTAAAATATTAAAAACTACTAAAGAATTTAATATGCATTAAAATGCTGTGTACCTTAAAGAGATTATTATTATTATTTTTTTTAAATATAATTTCTCGTAAAACTGATCGATCATCTTTTTTCTGAACCACACTCCAGTCCAGTAGGTGGCAATATTACACAAATCAAAAGAAAGAACCACCACAAATAATCTCGTTTTTAGCGAGGCTTATAACATTTACACAAATAATTTTAAAAGTGTGAACTGAAATCTGAACCATTGATTCCCTAACATTTTAGTTTGCAAGAAATTTAAATTGTACACTCGTAAGCGGGTTAAAAAAAAATGTACATCGCCATCTGCTGAATTTTGGAATGAACTAAAACATATCGCGTTTATTCAGTAGATTTCGATCACACACTTCTGTGCACATAATAAAAATGTACAGCGCCATCTGTTGGATTTCGAGATGAACTAATGATTTTTTATTTTTTTATGACATAAGGGGGCGTTCCATTAAAATTTCGAATTATAACCTCTCTCCCCCGTTGGCCGACTGTGATGAACCAAAACCTAAACATTACCTCAAGCTCGGCCAAATACACCTGCGAAAAGCCCATTCAGTAATGTTTACGTGATGCGTGAACAAACAGACAGAAAAAAATTCCAAAAACCATCTTGATGTGTTCTGTTACTCATCTTGCGTAATTTTTTCGAAAACATTTTCAATGTACAGACACCCTGACTTTACAGTTTTATTATATGTACAGAGAATTGTGCGTGTGGTGTGTGTGATCTGACTGAGGTTTAGGTCAGAGTGGAACTCGAACCACCTCATCGCCACCACCAATTCTATTCCTTCTTGCTCTTACTCATATGCAAGAAATCCACTAATATTTTATTGAAAAAAAATTCTTGAAGACAAACTATTATGGACATCTAACCTTGCTGTGACTAAAATCTAAAAGCGGGGGGAGACAGGGTCACAGCAAGGTCAAAAGTTAACCAAATACACATGTAGCAGTAACGCAGGCGTGTGCCTCAGCTTGCAGCCTGTGCACCACTTCCTGGAAATCAAACAGAGTTATCAGTAAAGTACTGTACGTGCTCTGTTCTCTTTTATGTACTTTTATTAACAGCCAGTTCGACCAGTGAGCTTCCGTTACAGAGTACAGATTTAGTAATGTAATTTGTATTCGATCCCGGATTGCATTTCCATTTGTGCTCCATTTAGCAGCGCTCGTGAGTTACTTTAGACAGAAAGCACGAACAAATCGATAAGAATAAACGCAACCCTCGACTCGGTGAGCTCAGTCCAGTCTGAGAGAAGTCCTTCAATGCTTTCTTCTTTAGTTAAAATAAAATAAAACGCACAAGTGCTCTTTAATAAGTTGTATGTCTTTCTTTGAGGAGTGATGGATGACCAGCACTGGGTTATGCTCGTAATCTGTTCTTGTTTACGCGTTATTGTGTACAGATTGTCCCTGACTTGCGAACATTTTTATGGATTTCCGCAGATACGAACGGACCGCGGTTCCACTTCAGGTTTAATTACGGAAGTAGCTCACTTGTATTGTGCAAAAAAAAAAAAAAAAGTCACTGCAGTTCAACAGATACCAATATGTACAATTATATACAATATTCTCAGTGTACGTGAACGTATAAAATCCAGTATATTGCATGTATGTATGTGTGTGTGTGTGTGTGTGTGTGTGTGCGGGAAAAATGAGTCGGCCTCACCAGTTTCAGTCCGGGAGTACAATGATAGAAAATGTCTGTCTGTCCTGATGGTGAATAGTAGGGCTGCTCCGATTGATCGGTCGCCGATCATAATCGGCCGATAATTGCTTTGGGAAGTTTGATCGGCAGTCTCTATAATGGCCGATATAGAAAAGCCGATCAGATGACGCAAAACTCGTGGGACATTTTTTTTTGCGCGCTGTTAAAATGGCTTCACCGGTCTGGAAATTCTACATGTTGTGTGAAAAAGACAATACATTAGCAATCTGCAACCTGTGTAAGAAGCCAATTCTACGAGGCGGGAAGCACCCAAAGCATTTTAACAGCAGTTTTCAAAGTTGGCTAGCGCTAAAAGAGCGGGAGAGCTCAGTCGCGCGCCGATTCACGCGCCGCCACTCACTCTGCTGTCGGTAATTCCCCTCTCACCTACGCGGTTTTGCTCGTGGCCGTAAGTACGGTTCATCATGACTTGGTGCTGTGATTATGTTTCCATCTTTCAGCGCGAAAAATTAAACCTGTTTAAAAATAACACGTTAATTTTTTGGCCGGAAAATCATGAATTGACAACTGTATTTAGACCCTGTAATCGGTATCGGCCGATACAGCTTCTAGTGATCGGAAATCGGTGATCGGCCTCAAAAATCATGATCGGAGCACCCCTAGGGAATAATCCTGATTTCGGAAAATCCTCACCAAAACAGAGTTCACAGTCCAGTACAGTGGAAAACAGCTCTGAGAGAAAATGGCGTCCGGGATTCCCCTCACGATTTAAAGGCGCAGAACAACTGTTACATTTCACTGCGAGATTCATTTCTTTAGGTGCGGTTACGGTTTTTGGCCACATGATGGCAGTGTTGGGAAAGGGGACAGATTTAGTCTAGTGGATTGGTATGCTTCGTATTGTATATTCATGTCAAAGACATACAAGACTCACTGTCAGCCTTAAGAACAAATCAGACGTGCTCGGGGTCTACCTCTATATGATGTTCTGGGTGCAGTGCAGGCCTTCAGCTGTTGTTCTCTTTGTTACGTAAGAAGTAAATAATATAACACGAGATCTCTCAGCAGGAGACTCACCTCGTGTTTGTGCACAGCGCTCTCTCCTCCTCCTCCTCCTCCTCCCCCGTTGAGCTGAGCGTGCAGGCCGTTCATGCTCGCCACCACACCGGCGTCCTCGTACCTGCTCAGGGGGTAGATGCATGGCAGTGCAGGCACTTCGTCATCGTCGTCATCGCTGCCACTAAAGTGATGACAAGAACTGACTCGACTCAACTCGCCTTCCACAACTTTAATCATGACTAATGAGTGTCTAAAATGCGTAACATCGTTATGATGTTAATTAAAAATTTTAATTGTTGATGAATGCGATTTTGTGCTTAAAAGGCACTAGCAGGTTAAATCTAACCCGCTTACTGACGTGACTCACAATGTGGGGGCGCCGTCCTGGGGCAGGAGGAGGTGCGGGTGCTGTTGGACGGTGATCGGGGAACTGGAGGCGGAGCCGGAGCCGGAGCCAGAGCCGGAGCTTCCTGAAGACATGCTTGGGGGGTGAACCTCGGACAGGTAGTCTCGAGGAGGCTCCGTCTGCAGTGGCAGCTTCAGGTGTAGCTCCTCCCCTACCGGGGCGTCCATGATGCCACACGTGAGGATGTGAGACAGGCTGCAATCGTCACACGTGCACCTGGGGAACAGAGCCGGACACAAAAGGCGTGAGATTCAGGCAAACCAGTAGAAATACCAGTGATGCTAAAGCAGTAAATATAGACAGGAAGAAAGAAAGGCAGAAAGAAAATGACAAACGAAAAGCCCAGGAAAGGCAAAGAGAAAGGCAGAAAGGGCAAAATCAAAGAAGAAAGAAAAAAAAAGTAATCACACAAAGAAAAAAGAAAAGAAAAGGAAAGAAGAGGAAGAGGTAAAAGGAAGAAAGAAAAAAAGGGAGAGAACAAAAAGAAAGGGACAGGGGAAAAAACTAAGAAAAATAAAGAGTCTAAACGGAAGAAAGAAAAAAGAAAGAAAGAAAGTAAGAGAAAAAAAGAAAAGTGAAAAAAGAAAACTAAAAAAGAGGATAAAAGAAAAAAAAAAGAAAGTATGGCAGAAAAAGAAAAAAAAGTAACAGAAAGGCTAAATGGCTGAAAGAGAGACAGAAAAGGGAGAGAAAAAAAAGAACAGGGAAAAGTTTAAAAAAAGTGAAGGAGAGAAAAAGAGAGGGGGAAAAAAGGAAAAAGAAAGTAAGAAAGAAAGAGAGAGTAAAAAAATAAAGGAAACATTTAGAGCAGACATCCTTTGGTCAATGTTGTGTTTTTCATTCAGGCTCTACAGTTAACCCTAAACAATCCTAATAAGGTGAAGATGATGGTACAGCGTGAGAAGGTACTTATTCAGGGCCACTGTACTATGAGTACTAATAAGACCCGTCTGTACTTACTGCAGGTAACCAGGTGCAGACGGAGGACGATCACGGACTGGAGCACGGCTGTATACGCCAGCTTTAATTTCAATTTCATACTTTTGCAGGAGATGACTCGTTTCCTCTCGGTCTAATAACACATGGTATATACGTGAGCCATCCAATGCCTACGCTGCTTGCAAAGTAAGAAATTCACCTCCTCCGATAGTTGCAGTTGGGACAGTCTGGAATGCTGAGCCGAGACGACAGCATCTGCTTGACCGTGTCTGTGAAGGTGCTGTCTCCTGCCAGGGACTTCTTACTGTTCTGTAAAAACTGTGACCAGATAAAAAGTGCAACTGAACAATTCATATTCACTTTAAGGCATCACAGGATTTAGGTTGAGGTTGAGGAGACATTGGGATACCTGTTCCTCGAAGAACCTCCTCTGTTTGAAGATCTCGCCGTCTTCTTTAAGCATCCTCTGCTTCGTTCTTAAAGACATCTAGCATAAAAGATTGATGAAGAGAAAAAAAAGTGTGAGATATAAAGATTTATTTAAGAAAAATAGAAAAAAAAAAAAAGACACCAAATGATCTTAGAAGATCTTACGTTTTTACTGATTAGAGACTTGTGTGGTTCGGTGCGCTGATTCGTGAGGTTTTGCCCTTCCACTTTGAAAAGCAGCTTGAAAGCAGAAAGAGAGAGACAGATGATGAAATAAATATTAGACAAAACTGCATATCAGATTTATTTATTTTTTAAAGATGAGTCAAGATTGATTTAAGCAGCTAGTTCAGGAAATAAACCCAGACACCACACTGACACAGGCGCTCCATTTAACCCATAAGACCTACTAGTAAGACAGAAAGTCCATAACGCTGTATGAATCTCCCCTTACTATTAATGTCCAGGTCTCACCCATCACCCTCTGCTGCTCTTGGGTTTAATGAAAACACCATAACACGATGTCTTCGCTTTGAATTCACCTCAAGACAGAGGTTCTCGACACGGAGCCTTTTACAGAGAACCCGAGGGGCTGGAACGATGCTCGGTATTACGGATGTCACAATAGCGCGAGCAGATCCGGTATCTGTCGGATAACTACGTTTTACTGACTGAACTGTTCCGATACATATGCACCAATACCACTTTATGGCAGAGGCAGACGCTTGCTAAACACTGTGTATTAGGGGAGCAACGGGTCAAACTGCAGTCCTGAAAAATGAGTCCATTGTGAAAAAGCTACAACGTGCAGTTCCTTGAATGACCACTAGGACACTGGCTTCCAACTTGAGTCAATCCCCATAGACTCCCATGTCCAAAAAAACATTTACGGCTTGACACGAAAAAAATCTTCTGGTCATAATCTCACTCATCTTCCTTTTGGTTTAAATCCTCTTAAGTCCTGGGGCCCTTAGGAGACACATTAAATACTTTTTTTCTTGTCCTCTTTCTCTGTTTTCTAACATACTTTTCAGTGTACTCAGGCTTGTATAACAATGAGAAATCGTCTTATGCGGAATTTACATTGTGATGATGTTGTTGTGGTACTGAAGGACCACACCATACTGAAGGACATTGAATATATAATGTAAAGCCTACCAAAATCAGATGTAAATATCATACAATATAAAGCATACGCGTGACTAAATCTGTCCCTATTCCCCACACTGCCATCATGTGGCCAAAAACCATAATTGTGCCTAGGGAAATTAATCTCACAGCGAAATCCAACAGTGTCATCGTCTATGCACCGTTAAATCGTGAGGGGAATCCAGGCCGCCATTTTGTCTCAGAACTGTTTTCCACTTTGAACATCAGGACAGCGCTACAGGACAGACATTTTCTATCATCGTCCCGGACTGATTCATTAAACCTTGAGGCGGTTCATTCCTTCCGAACACACATCCTGGCACACACACACATACACAATATACTGGACTTTACATTCACCTACCCACTGAGAATATTGTATATAATTGTAAATATTGGTATCTGGTGCACTGCAGTGTCTATTTTTCGTATGTGAGCTACTTTCGTGATTGAACCGGAAGCAGACGCTCTGCTTACGGTTCATATCTGGGGAAATTAGTAACTCCAATGTTCTTAAGTCGGGAACTACCTGTATGCGTTTGTATTTGAGACGGCAAAATGTTGCAGTTCCTCTCTAATCCTACAGGTGGTGGTGTAAACTATTCACACACTGGTACTGGAACTGGAACTGGAACTTTCATCTGCATAACACACATGATGTTATACAATTTCTGTTATCTGTTATCTCCCAGATGAGGATGGGTTCCCTGTTGAGTCTGGTTCCTCTCAAGGTTTCTTCCTATTGCCATCTCAGGGAGTTTTTCCTTGCCACTGTCGCCGTC
>JAAGKR010000950.1:0-74746 GCA_011419295.1 Clarias macrocephalus
GTGTGTGTGTGTGTGTGTGAGTGTGACCCATCAGGCATGCTATCATGTTGCATTTTGTCAGAGCTATCCAAACACTACACACACACACACACACACACACACACACACACACACACACACACACACACACACACACACACACGCAAATGTTGTAATTTCTATCATGTGTAGCAGATGACATAATATGATGACATATTATGTCATCCTATTTGTATTAGCCTAAATGTAGTACGTATACTGTATGTGTGTGTGAGACTAGTCTAGCTGTGCTCTTGGGAAAGTGCATTAACATTAGCTTTGTGGTGAAGTCACACTGATATACGGACCTCGTCCATTTCCAGAGAATGAAGTTAGTAAATAAGGAGGACGTTTGTAATTGAGGTTTCCTATGTGTCTAGAATTTAAAACCGTTTTATATTACCACACTTATCATGTTTAATTTCAAGCCAGCACTTTTTTTTTTTTTTTTTTTAAACCACACGGATCTCGAGTTTATTTCTCCATAGCAACTGCTAGTAATGCCGGCTGTGATGTCATCAGAGTCATGGCCATTGCTATTAAACAGTTTATTTATAGATCTCAATAGACCGGGTTATTTAACTGTGATGGCAGGTGGGAAACATAAAACACATACGCACACACAGGGCAAACACACCAGTCAGTCTTACCCTTAAAGAAATAAAGCTCCTAAATATACGAAATACATACAATAAATAAAATAAAACAACCCTGTGGGTGTAGTAGATAGGGCTGAAGGACGTCTCTCGAGACCTAGTGGGGAAATCTTCAGGATACATTAAAAGCCTAAAAAAAAGTCAAGACTTTAGACACCTTCAAGTCTGAAGTTTATCTACAGAATATACTGTGGAGTAATATCTTACTTATTAGTATCAGTAAGTTACTCTTACTCTAATATTTTGAGAAGATGCCCAAACAACCTCTTAAAGGCAAAGTTCTGTTTTTTTTTTCCTCAAGCCTGTCTTAAATCAAAATTGATTTGCATATACATGAAGTATTTTAGTTTTAGTTAGTTGTACAGTATGAGTTGTATGTAAAAGAAATAGTGGAATTTGAAAGATCCCACCAAGACTACAGAAACCACATACGAGTCTCTTCTTATCTTTGGAATGCATTTTTGCATGGAACGAGGGTTGTAGAATTTAAACCTTGATTACTTCCTTTGCACTCGTGTTATGGGTGACAAACTTAATGCTCAGTATGCAGAGCAGGAAAATGAATAACAACCAAGCCATACAGTAATATGCACCTCAATTTTGATTCAAGACCAGACTTGAAAATACCTTACCTCTGCCTTTAGGAGTCTAGACTGTATACTGTACCAGTGCTCTGGAGCTTATAGTCTCCGTGCCCCTTGTGGGAATGTATAAAAAACACTGGCGATATATCAGACTGCATCTAGCATGGGATGCCAGTTAATTAATCATCGTGTGATTTATTATGATCTTTTATTGGTCAGTTGCATACATTGATTCGTTGAGTCGATTCCGAATAGATTTACATTAAACGGTCGGATATTGACGAGTTCCTTAAAAAATCTAGCGCATGTTTTTCAGAACATGCACATCGCGTCCGTTTTTCTGCAAATGCAGGACATTGCAGTATTTTCCAAAAATATATATTTGTTTTCTGAGATTATTGTGAGAGTATCAAGAGATGCCAAACATGGGAGAAAAAAGGCTTTTGGAGTCAAATGGAAAGCTCACATCGGCTGTGTAGAAGCACTTTAAACGGCTGCAGTGCTGACCTGCCTCATAAACAGAACATAGAAATATACTTTTAATAACGTGTAAGCTTGATCCTCACACTTGTTTATTGGTCAAATAAATGTAAAAAAAAAAAAAAAAGCTTGTCCTGGGAAATATAAAATAGTAACTATGATATTTAAAAGAAAAATCAACCACACATTAAACAGCTGTATTATGTAGTGTTTAATCCCTCAAATCCAGTAAGAAGTGCAGCTGCACACAATAAACATTACTGGTGTAAGATTTTATCAAATCATAAATCTTAATGTTTAAAAATCAAATCAAATTACCCTATTAGTCTGCCCATGATGCGCTGCAGTAATGCCCGTCCATCGCAGGGCATCAGGGTCATTGATTATTTAATTCACCACATCTACCTACTGGTATGTTTTTTGGGAAGGTGAATTTCAGAACCTTTAAACAACATCAAAACACTATACACTGGGTATCACCTGAGACTTTAAGCCTAGACCCTAAAGCTGTACGAGACAAACACTGACTGCTAAGCCACCATGCCATCTAAAAATCATGGTGTTGAACAGGGGACTGCAGTCCTACTGTAGAATTCCACAGCAATGCAGAATTTAGTATTCTGCCTCATTTAACATACCTGATTCAGCTCATCGGTGAATGCGCTTGGCCTTCTTGGCGTGTTACGCAAATCTCTGCAGTCATCTGAGTTTGACCTGAGTTTGACCTGCACATAGATATAAAAACAACGTCAAAAAAAAAAAATTAGGAAAGCTAAATGTTATTTATATATATTTTAATGTATTATTTACAGTACACTCTTCATGTTCACTCATCATTTTTTTAGCTGCTGTATGATGTTTTTGCTGATTTTACTCAACACTCTATATACTGTAAATATTTGGACATCAGGGAAAATCCATTCCCATGTCTCGCTGAATGAATTCTGGAAAAGAACTGAAAAAAAGTTTCGTGTTTTTCCTGCCTGTAATTTTTTTTTGATGCCTCAAGCACCTTACCGAACCATAAATAACCCTTGCTTGCTAATTATTTCCTCGCATGATAAACGCCTCATTTTGAGTGTAATCAGTTCAGTTTTTAATTAGTTAAAGTATGTCAAAATGTTTGTCACGCTCCTGCACTGCGTTCAGAATGAACTCTTTAAGTGCAAGTTTTAAGTGGTTTGTATAATAAAACATTACTTGTACTTGAGATAAATGCCCATAAAAGTCCATATATGTTCCGAATTTTATATAGTAGAGATGGCGTGTGGGAGGAGAGGGGGGTGGGTGTGATGGGGGAGGCATCGGTTACATATTTCACATAATTTATGTATCGCCACACTGACTTGAAAATCATATTTTTGTGAATATATTTTGAATTTATATAAATTTGTATTTGATCGTAAAATATTTCCGTTCCAGGCTGTGCACTCTGAACTATTCACACATTGGTAGGAAGCACAGCACTGTGTGTGGTAGGAGCAGACTATTTGCTAAGTTTCTTTAGAATTGCAACTAAATCTGAAAAAAAAAAAAAAAAAAAAAAAAAAATTTTTTTTAAATATATATATATATATATATATAATATTGAATTCTAAAACTGTGATACTTACAGAATCACCTCCTAGGTACAGTATAGTGATAATATCGTTTCAGAAAAAAGTAGTTTTATTTAATGAGTTTACCATTATTTACTTTATTTATTTATTTATTTATTTATTTATTTATTTATTTTTCATTTTTCACTAAAGTAATTATTTTCCCCTTATTTTAATTATGTAGATACATAAATCATTATTAAGAATTTTATTTTAGGAAGATATTTCCAGGTTGCCCAGTATATAAGATCCATGTACTGTCCCATTGTCCATCTTAATTACCAAATAAGTGCCCTTTACACAACAGTTCAGGTCCACTAATTTGATTAGTCCAGTTGCCTCCCAAGAGTGCTTATGTTTAGCACAGTATAACCACATTTAGTTTAAATGCTTGCATTACTCATTTGTATTCATCACATAAAATTTCACTTTGTAGTGTGAAACGCTTACTACAGCAGTGTTAGCGACATCAGCAGATATGGGAAAAAATGTCTATTTTTTATGAATAATACTTTTAACTTAACATACAGCATGAAAGCTGATAAGATTTAGATGAAAAGGCAGGAAGGAAGGCCAATTTTAGTGCAAACAGGAACGTACAAATCAGTATGATCTAGCTGATGGGCTATAAACTGAGTAGCTTTCAAATTCCACCAGTGAAGCAAAAATAAATGAACAATATGGCTGTTTGTGTCCAAAATGTCAGGTGCTCTTTATGGGTCGGCAGTGTGCCGTTGTGCCTGCGGCCAAATTACAGCCGTGCTGACGTTCAGTTTAATCTCACTACTACAGTACATTATGGGTTTACTTTTTACACATGCTGCATCAGTTGACTGTAATAATTAGTAATATTTCTTTGGAAATACACTACCAAAAGACCGTAGACTAGATGTAATTTTTTTCTGGTGGACTCTTCTCAGGTGTTTGTGTGTCACATGCAGCGATATTGAAGCTCTGGAACATCAAAATTTGTGATAGCGAGTTGTCGTTTTTCATGGATAAAGATCTTGGGGATGGATGACAAGCTAAGCAGCGCAACAGATGGGCTAGAGGCTGTAATATACTGTATATTGGAATGTGACCTGTTCATTAAATGTAACTATAAGCGGGTTGTACCTAATAAACTGGCATCTCAGTCTACCGTAGGTATTAACCTCATTTAAACTTCTACTGTATCATAACACTTTTTACAATCAATACTACCTGCATAGTTATTTAACCAGCAACAGTCTTTATCTAGAAAAGGAAGCGTGTACGTGTCGTTGCCCTTTTGGGTTGGGGAAAAAATATTCAACATGTTGATTCCCTAAATGCATCCAGATTATTATTATTATTATTATTATTATTATTATTATTATTATTATTATTTGATTTTATTTATTTTTTTAATGCTTTGTTTTTAGCTTTCTTCTTTCTATCGGTGTATGTTACAGTTTGTCTCAGTGTCTACAGTGTCTGTCGCACATGGTCAGACACAAAACACTGAAACATTTCCATTTGTTATGTTTGGATGTCAAATCCAATAATTGATAGTAATTGAAATGAATAGTCTAAAAAAATTATATAAGGGTTCCAATTCTAATTGAGTGCAATACTAAAATTAAGATATTAAGATATTTGAAAAAAACTAGTGAATATAATTTTATTATTATTTTTTTTAATTAAAATGTTTCATTTGTAATTTCACGTGCGATTTGTATCTCTTTCCCCCCTGCATGTACTGTATTACTAGAGTTGCATGATATTTCTTGCTCAGAGGCCCAACCACTGCAGGTGGTACAGTACACTGTAAATCCTTTTCACCCACTTTAATGATCAGATATAAATCTAAAGATTATGAGGAGAGTTGTATTGGTTTTAGATCCTCTTTAGGAAAGATGATGAGCATGAAATATGATTGTGGTCATTCAGCCACAGTAATAAAACGTTCGTGCCAGGGATTCCCTGTACAGTGCGTATATTCTCAGGTTGTCTTAAACAATACTTCTAGAACTAAATAAAAGAATGCAGATAGGTTCATCTCTTCTACATGGTAATCGCTCAAGTTTGACGCAAATAGCACATTCAAAGCAATTTAAAGTCAAATAGTGATTCATCTATTCCTGCAAATTACTAAATATCGAAATAAATAAATAAATAAATAAATAAATAAATAAATAAATAGCTACTGATAAGACTATAATCGATGTCCGGTTGATTTCTTGTGATTGATTTTGTTGTTAAAAAGTCCTAACACATCGTGTCGCATGTTTTTTTTTCCTTGACATCCGGGCAGATTCTGTCTAGCAGAAAAAATACATAAAGCCAGAGGAGCGCACATGCGTATAATGCCTATAACTGCGCATGCTCACAACACAGTTGAGTAAGATGTATCTCAAGGACAATGTATCTCAAGGTGACCTGTTATACAATTTTATTAATTTTTTTTTTAAAAGGCTGTTTCCGGATTTGCTCATATTTTTTTAAAGAAAAATACAAGAACGACCAACAAGGAAAATCCTGAAGATTGTGATAAGCAAAATCTTTCACAAGGAGTATGCGAAAAATGGTAAACACTAGTTGGGGTAAAATTACACTGTACTTCTGATCTGACAGCTGTGCCGTGTTAGTAACATTAATATATTTAGTAATAGATGCGTATGCGAGTAATCCTAGTTGTGTATGTATGTGCAATGTACTTGGGTGGTAGTTATAGTGAATGATGATGGGATTGATTTTCAGGAGTGCAAGAAGCATTGAATGTGAGGTTAAACGATTACTAATCAATCATCGATTGGTTTACTCAAACTAGTGATCGATGATGGAATGGTTACCGACTCCCATCAAAAATACATTTATTTTTTTGTTTCTGATGTTTTTCTTAAATATATATATATTTTTTTCAAAGGTTAAAATTAGCTATTCAAATCTGTGAACCGTATAATTAAAAGAATGAAAATATAGCTGTTTGGAAGGGGGAAAAAAGACGTTTTTCAGAAACAGCAGGATGTTCCATCCCAATGGAGAGCTTTTTCTACATGACTTACTCGCAGTAATGAGAGTCACACCAGGATACTGCTGTAGTAATGGACTGTAAAATGATGGCAGAATAATCACAGTAATGTCACGATCTACCTGAGTGAATTAGTGTAAATGGACCAGCAATCCGATTAAAGGTTAGCTCAGTGGCTTAAATCATATCAGCTTTCTCTACTGTAGCCGTCGCAGAGGGCAAGCGCGTGCAAAAAATATTTCAGCTCTTTGCTAAATGAACTCGGGGAGAGTAGTTAGGTCTAAGTTACTTATTTTATAACATGATTTTACTGGCATGTTGCACATTTTATGGCTTTATTTGATAGTAGCGCTTTGGTAGCATAGTGGTCAAGGCATTGTGCTAATGTTTGGAAAGCCAGGAATTGTGCCACTGCTGGGTCTTTGGTTACGGCGCTTAAACCTTAACTGCTGGTATTTTTTGCTGCTTATGCTTGACAACAGGCTAACATTTGATAATCTTTCAGGATTTTTACTGCTACTGCTACATAGTTGGCTAACACAAGCCCACAGGATTTTACAATCAGATTTACGTATTTTCACTGCTACATTGGGCTAATATAAGCTAACCTATCATATTTTTAGATTCATGTTTTTCATTGCTAATGCTAGACAGCTGGCTAAAATCAGTTTATCTTTCATGATTTTATAATCATATAAATCTATATTGTTCTTTGCTAATGCGAGACAACACAGTCTTTTTTTTTTTTTTGCTAACTGTTGCTAATTGTTAACAGTAGCCAACAAAGTAACACATGCTTACTGTTAGCATAAAATTTTTTTTTTCGTAATTCAAAAAATGCTAGCTAGAGGATTTACCCAACATAACTAGACAGGAAGCATCAGACGTTTTTGAACGAAGGCTGGTGGGGAAAATAGCTTTAAGAGGCCGGGGAGGCAAGGGAGGATGAGACCTACAGTTGGCGGTAACGTAACCTACTGCATTCCAGTCACCATTAAACCACAAAAAAGAAGAAGAACTAGACCGGAAACTGGTGTAAAAACAAGAGTCAAAAATGTTCTTCTTGAAGTCTAGAGAACTATTCTTCAAGAGTATGTAAAAAAATGCATGAAAGTCTGGAATTTTGGAAGCAAAATATGAAGAAATTATGGATGGTTTAAGACCTAAGGTCGGTATGATTAATCTAGAAATTTTAGCGCATTACAATTTTTTTAAAATGCAAATTAATCATATGACCAAGTTTGACCCTAATTGCTTCCCATAATTGCAGCGTGCTTACCCGGCTGTGTGATACTGACACGTTTAGCGCAGATAATAAGATGACTGAGGAAACATCATGAGGTGTGCTGAACGGCAAGTTTCATAATAAAAAGCTTCTAGATGGAAGTTTGGATAAAACCAAACCTCAAGCTACCTTCAATGGGAAATATTTTTACAATAATACTGTACGTTAAATGTAAGCTGTAGGTGTGGTGGCTCTGGAGGCTAAGGTTCTAGGTTGTTGATTTTCATATTTGAGGTCATATCTGACCTCGGTTCGAGCCCTGCCATCATTGGGTTGGTACATCCTGTACCACCCTGCCACAGCATGCAATGCCGGTTTCATTCAAGATATTTCAATTTAACATTTATTAAATGTTTGAGATATTATAAAACTGCATAATCTGTTTCCTCTAACCAGTTCGTTATGCATTTCATTATTCCAACATTGCAAATGTTGTAAGTAAATCTGAGTGTTTTAAAATTGTGATTAATCATGATTAATAACAGACTATGACTGTGATTAACTAGATCAATAAATCATTAATGGTATTTTGGCTAAATATTTGACAACCCAGGATTAAGCCAGTTGGCAGTTCTTAGGCATATTAAATAATAAACTCTACCAGGATTTATTTATTATTTTTTTTACTGTAGTTTGAAGTTTGGCTTGTGAGACCATTTAGTCGCTTGGAACACAACCTTTCTTATCTATTGGAACAAGGCAAGCGGTGCCTCCTCCCTGATTTGCTCCACTGAAACCCATGACATTTCAGATTTGCTGGTTTAATTACCTCACAGATAGCGAAGAAATCAATGACTCCAGTAATTACAAAAGCTGTGAGTGAAGCTGTAACCGCACGTTCACAGATGCACTTGACAAACGTGCTTCACGCTTAGTGCTTGATTTTAATAACCTCTTATTTCTGTGTATAAGGGTCACTACAGGAAACTCACTTGGGAGAGTATTGTAGATTTCGTGGAGCGGTGGATTTAAAGAGCGGCAGAAGAAAAAAAATCCTAGTACTTATGTACACCCCATGTACTAAACTGTGTTTAAATCTTATTCAACTTGAGTAGGATTAAATCCTCATGAAACTACTTTTACATATTCATTTATTTTATTTTATTTTTTAAGCCAGTGGTTTTTGGCATATTTCACATAAGCCAACATGATGATGGAAAAATCTTTTCAGTGTAATAAAAAGCTTTTATTTTAGGTAGACACTTTTGGTCTCGCTATAGCCTCCAGATCGTCTGCATCCTTGACCATGGATAAAGTGCTCACTGAAAATAACTGAATCTGTGAGTGTATTTGTCAGGTTATAATACAAAGGGTCAACAGGAGGAAGTCCAAAACATTCCCGTGAAAGTGTTAGGGTACTGTCGTTTATAAGGGGAAAAAAAAAACACTAAATGAGTTAGGGAATGACAGTATGTCTGAGTCTGAGAAATAAATGGTTCGAAGTTAGCTGGCCAAGGGGTATTAATCTGCCAACATTGGGGAAAATGTGCACAGAAGAACTGAAGAACCGTGAGAAGCACAGTGCAGGTTCAAAGTCTGAACTGTAGAGTAAAAAGCCTCATTCATCAAGTTTGTAGAAGTCTGTGCCCAGATTTATCATTACCCTGTGAACGATTCTCATGATACCTCTCGAATTCACGTTTGTTCTTTTAGTGCCTCAAAAGAGCTTACAGTACCAAAAATCAGCCAAGAAGCAAAGCTGCTTTGAGGAGCTTCATTTATTTCATTCATCATCAGTAAACACTCGATCCTGGTCAGGGTCGCAGGGGATACAGAGCTAACCATGCACACACGCACACACAAACACATTCACCGAAAGAAAGAAGACAGCTAAGAAAACAAATAAAAGGGAAAAAAAGAGAGAGAAAAAATACAAATGCAAAAAGAAAAACAATTTCGAAATAGAGTGAGGATAGAAATGAATAGAAAAGGGTAAAGAAGAAAAAATATGAGAGGCTGAATGAAGGAAGGAAAAAAGAAAATGAGAAAAAAAAAGAATACAAGAGAAACGAAAGAAAAGAAAGGAAGAAAAGAAAAGACTAAAGGGAAAATACCAAGAAAGAAGGTGAAAAAATATCAAGACATTGAGTAAAGAAAGAAATACATGTAAAAAATTGTTAAAAAATAGAGAAAGAAAGTGAAAAAAAAAGAAAGAAAGATGACACAAAATAACGAAATAAGAAGCAAATATTACAAGACATACTGATTGGAAAGAAAGAAAGAAAGAAAGAAAGAAAGAAAGAAAGAAAGATGGATGATGGGAGATTGTAATTAACTGTATTCACTCATGGTGTTGCTTTTTTTGCCTGAATATGATGTTAAAGAACAATTTCATGTTTGCATGCACAGCTAGATGGGTTTCACCACGAACGTCTAACCACATTCATGCTACTAATGTTTCTAAAAACGAAATTCCAGTAGAAATATTTCACTGTTCATGTCGTAAAATCAAGTGTCACTACAATAGTTCACGTGAACTTTCCGCGAGTGGAACGCCTGATCCTTGAAAAGCAACGGATAACTTGTCACCAACTTGCAGAAGAGGTGCTGAGTTCCTGGGAGGCCGGCGTTTCGGGCATGAAGCATTGCTCCGGCATACTGAGGAGGATTTCTACTTTGATGATATCAAAGCACTAGTGAATTGCTCAGACAATTGCATTAGTGTAGCAGGGGATTATATAGAGAAATAAAAGTAGCTTTTAGTTTACTTTAAACAGTGTCCTGCTAGTCTGCACATCCAAAAGGCACACTTTGAACCATCTGTCTTGCCATGAATTCTATAGCTCTGGCGCTGGTGTTTCGAGGAACCCTGCAGACACCAGGAAACATAAATAAGTCATTTACACAAAGCATACCACAAACACTTGTGTGTGAAATGGTGTAATTGTTCTCTATCCCTATGCTCTAGTCCCTGTGCTCCTGTGTGTATGTTTGTGTGTCTTACAAACATCAATCATGGTTCGAGTAGTCAGTAGTAAGGATTATGCTTTATCATACAAGAGAGAGAGAGAGAGAGAGAGAGAGAGAGAGAGAGAGAGAGAGAGAAACAAACGATATCAAATTTATCTTCATTTCCTCAGCTCCAAACAGAAGGCAAGATATGATCACTCACTCAATCATCGTCTATACCGCTTCATCCTGTACACAGGGTTGCAGAGGGCTGGAGCCTATCCCCGGAGACACGAGGCCGGGTACACCCTGGATGCGGTGTCAATTCATGACAGGGCACACACACAGACTCACACGCTCATTCACACACTATGGGCAATTTGGAAACGCCAATTAGTCTAATCTGTATGTTTTTGGACTGTAGAAGGAAACCAGAGTACCTGGAGGAAACCCACCAAGCACGGGGAGAACATGCAAACTCTGTGCACACAGACCCGAGGCGGGAATCGAACCCGGACCATGGGTGACAGTGCTAACCACTTATTATTATTATTATTATTATTATTATTATTATTATTATTATTATTATTATTTATACTGTAAAAGGTAACAACTGTTGCAGCACATTGGGCAGTTTCTGGTTTTGTTGCCTATGCTAATATTCACGTCATTCATAGTAGCAATGAAGCATTCAGATCTACAGTGCATACTAAGAATGTAATAAAAAGCCACTCTCGCTCTCTCTCTCTCGCTCTCTCTCTCTCGCTCTCTCTCTCTCTCTCTCTCTCTCGCTCTCTCGCTCTCTCTCTCGCTCTCTTTTATATGCTCATGCATGAACACCCTTTCACGCACATGCAAACACAATTTTAGTTTTACTGCCACAAATGGTTCTCTGTAAGCTCTGTAATTGACTGCTGTGTTAGACGGTGATTACATGGTCCTGCCCAGTGTTTCTGAGGTAATTACAGGATTTCGAGAGATGACAGGTTGAGTTAAAAGTCCATAAAAATTAAAAAAGGAAAAAATACTGTACACCTCTATTTCAATATACAGCAGTTGTCTTAAAGCACTCATTTCTTCATCATGGTCCGTTTTGGGAAGCTGTTGTGATTGAAACCATTAATGACGTAATGGTATTACAGTAAATGCTACGTATACTGTACAGTAGGTTGGTGTCCGAACAGTACACTATGGTTTGTAACACGTTCATGAGCAACAACTGAAGATAAGGCATTTGTGCCAGTGTTTATGTGGCAGTGAATAAGCTGTGTGGTTGGGGAGACGGATTGTGGAACATTTATGACAATGTTTATTATGTACAATAACTACTGTAGCATGTGTAAGTAAGGTGTTTTTAAGTCAATTTTGATGCAAACTTTTGCAGAATAATGAAACACAGTTATGAAAGTTCTCTTTTACTGTACCGTTCTTGTGTTTACGTCTTTACGAGGAATTTAAAGTCAAGTCCTGGTTTTAAAGTCAAGTCCTTTTCATATAATTACATTGGAACTCTGGACGCATTCATCTTTTATACTGCATATTCTGCGGGGGCCTGGAGCCTATCCCAGGAGACTTGGGGCATTAAGCAGCATACACCCAGGGTGCCAATCCATCACACACACACACACACACACACACACACACACACACACACACACACACACACACACACACACACACACACACACACACACACACACACACACACACACACACACACACACACACATTATGGGCAATCTGGGAGCACCAATTAGCCTAATCTGCATGTCTTTGGACTGTGGAAAGAAACAGATGTACCGGGGGAAACCCACCAAGCACGGGGAGAACAAACTCCATGCAGCCAGACTCGTGATGGGAATCTAGCCCTCGACCTTGGTGGTTTCCAATAATAACTTTCTAATTGTTATGCTACAGTATGCATGTGTGTATTTTAGTCCATAACAGAAAGGTTTAAATTGCTCACATTTTCTAAACAACATAATGTATAATAACTGTATATATAATAATGTATAATAGAGTATCTTATAGATGTTTTTTTGTATATTTTTTTATTTGGCACATTAATATACAACTTCAATAATTCGACCATGAGTGAATATTTGAATGTGTCTCAGTTCTTCACAATCTGTTATATTATATATATTCCTGAACCCTATAGGTTTGACCTAACACTCTGTTTTAATATATTCATTTTACCCGAGTCAATTTTCCTGATCATGCAAAACATGCAAAACGAGACATAGAGTGGTACCTTGGTGCTCATACTAAGATATTATCCTTTGCGCTGGCCTTTTAGCTAGCACAATGTGAGCATTGTCTATTTATTTGCATTTTAGACATGACTTTTTATTGTGACTATCAGAAATATATGCCAATTTAAGTCTGTATATCATTAAGTAGCACAGATATACAGTAAAAAGGAGTTGAGGGCATGTGGGCATGAGCTTATTCTATTCGAAGGTGAGAGTGTGCAGTGCAGAAACATGATGCTGTTATAATGATTCACTTTCACTTACAGATTCCAGACCAATTCCTACAGCAAGTATATATATATATATATTTTTTAATAACAATAATCCATAATCCACTATTGCTTAAAACCATGTCAGGGGCTAAATATCCTTACCGGCAAATTCAGAGATCAAGAGGCAATAAAGTGTGTAGATGGTCAATATATGATAAATAGGTGTCTAGTTTATTTACCATCTTTGAATGAAGTGTCTCCAGTGTCAGCACTTTGTAACAGAGGTGTTTCATTAAGTTTTCTGACGCAGGAAAGTCGGGTTTGTGCTTTGAGGCTTTTGGTGAGTACAAATTTTGCAGAACAAAAGATTCAGATTGGTCAAAACTATCAAATGTGCAGTACTTCCAGCGGTTTTAAGGTATTAAAGCTACTGTATAAGCACATCTCAAAATCTGTACCATCATAAAACGATGCAGAAATTTAATCATGTCCCATGACATTGTGACATAAAGCATCTCTTAATGTATGTTCGAGGAGTGTCACTGCTAGAATAAGTCCAAACTCGGTAAACTTTTGGACCGTACTATACATCTTTCCTTAGCGTCCCCATAGTGTTTCTCTTTCTCTTTCCTAAACCCATACATCACGCTTCGACAGACCTAATGAACATTTATGAGCTCCTTCAGATATTTTTCCACTTAATTTAACACTAATTCCTGCAGAAGGTTAAATCCAAGCTCCATGTCTGCCAATGGAACGTCTCAGGTCTTGGCTTGATGTGGTGGTATTGAACATTTAGCTGGCTGTAATCCCGCTAAAGATTTTTTAATGTCCGTTGTTCATGCAGTAAATCCCTGTAAGCACCGTGAAATTAACCCTTCACTGGATTAGTGTTTAAAAAGAATTCATTGTTTAAAAATTACTTTGGAGTGTCGGGTGATGAAAATACAATTCGACCTGAACGACAACATGAATGTACTACATTTTAGTTACTGTACAGTTACTTTATTTGTATTGCTTTTACTTTTTCTGACTAATCCACAGCTTTGTTTAACCTCAGACTCAAAATTTATTTATTTTTCTTTTACCTGCTTCTTTTTTAATTCACTCACTTGCTCACTCACTCACTCATCTATACCGCTTAATCCTGTATTCAGGGTCATGGGGGCCTGGAGCCTATCCCAGGAGACTTAGGGCACATGGCAGGGTACACCCTGGACAGGGTGCCAATCCATCGCAGGGCACAGACACACACACACTACGGGCAATTTGGGAACGCCAATTAACCTACCCTACAAGTCTTTGGACTGTGGGAGGAAACCGGAGGAAACCCACCAACCACAGGAGAACATGCAAACTCCATGCACACAGAGACGGGAATCGAACCTGGCCGGGAATCGAACTCAGACCCTGGTGGTGCAAGACAACAGTGCTAACAACTACATCACTGTGCCACCGTTCTTTTTTAATTCTTTCTTGATTCATTTTTCATTGTTTTTAGAGGACTATGGTATCTTTGGGGCTCAAAAAGTGCATTGATATACAGTATTGTATGCTGGTAAAATGGTACAGTATTTTGGTACTGTATATTGCTATTCCGGTCTGTATTCATCATGTTTGCATGAGTTGAGATTCTTTTTTTAGGTGAGAGACCTGAAACTCTGATATGTGCCAAACAATGTGCCAAAATCGACAAGTAAACCTCAAATATTTTTGTTGCTCATACAGTTAGTGAAGCGATGTGCATTGATAAATGGAAATCTGCTTCTTCTTTGCGTCCTTTAATATCGGAGTAAATGAGTTCAGTCTCGCTCAGTCTGTTTCCCCTATTATCTAGTGCATGTCACAGTATGTTCCATTCTTCTATTAAATCTTGACAGCAGCTAGTAATTTTTACACATTGGTATCCACTGGTGTGTATCGTCATTTAAATTAACACAATAACAGTGTGTGAATAGTTTGATCAGCCATAACATTAACGTATTATACAGTCGTAACATCGATTACCAATTATATACCAGCAGGCAAAGAGTCCAAGGCCACCCACCTGGCCTCCAAACCATTAGATCCCAATCCAATCGGGCACCAAGTCTGAGGCCAACCCCGCAACCCACAGCAACAAGTGGACTGCTGCCAACGTCCTGGTGCCAGACATCACAGTACACAAGAGGTATTGTGGAGTCATGCCCAGAGGGATCAGAGCTGGCCATTTGGCACAAGGAGAACCTACATAATACTATGCATAATGTTTTACATAGTAATGCTATGACTGATGGGTCATATAAATAATGCAATAAATAAATAAATAAATAAATACAATAAAATCATCATCTGGATTTAACTACAGTAAGGAAAAAACGCAGAACCTTCCATTGGATAATTACTGCACTGATTAATATGTACTGTATGGTACAGCTGGTAAAAATTAGTTTTACCCTAATTTGGTGAATTTAAATCATATAAAATCAGTATAACACTTGGATATGTATAATAATGATAGTAAGAGCAGTTGCACAACACAATGCAAAGAGAACTTAAGGGACTGGGACTAAACAGCTGTGTAGCCTTAAGAAAACCTCTTCTCATTGAGGCTAGTCGGGAAAAAAGGCTAATAGCTAATTAAATTAGCTATGAAGCATAAAAATAGTGGAAAAAGTCCAGATCTACCCTGTTCCAAAGTGATGGGCACATTAGGGTAAGAAGAGAGGCGGTGAAATGATCCACCCAGCTGACTTTGCTCAATATAGTGAATGACCAAAATTTTCCATCAATGTTTTTTTTTTTCTTCCCTGATGGCACAAGTATATTGCAAGGTGATGATGCCAGGACTCATCAGACTCAAATTGTGAAAGCATCAGATATAATTTTCACACATGGCCACCAATTGGAGTACAGACATTAACCGCATTGAGAATATTTGGGATGTGCTGGAAAAGTGTAGTGGTTAGCGTTGTGGCCTTATGCCTTCAGGGTTCTAGGTGTCTAGGTTCAGTGTGCATGGAGTTTGCATGTTCTCCAGTGCTTTGCGGGTTTCTTCCGGGTACTCCTACAGTCCATAGACATGCAGATTAGGCTAATTGGCGTTCTCAATTTCCCCGTAGTGTGTTAATGAATGTGTTAGTGTATGTGTGTGTGCTTTGTGATGGAGTGGCACCATGTCGAGGGTGTACCCTGCCTTGTGGCCTAGGCCTCCTGGGATAGACTCCAGGCCCCCCCGTGACCCTGAATACAGGATAAAGCGGTACAGAAGTTTCCTCCAAGTCCAAAGACAATGCTGATTAGGCTAATTAGACTCATTGGAACAGTAGCGTGTAAGACTCTATATAGAAATATACATTTTAGTATTAGATTCGTTACATTTGCCTTAGCTTAGAGACTTCTCAGAGCTGTTGTTGTAGAAAATTCATCAACACCCACTAACCAATCAGAATAAAGAACTAAACAAATCAGTGGTAAAAGTCTTAATCATCAGCATACTTGAATGACATACTGTATATCGGTGCTATTCTTCCAGATCCTTTAGTTTATGAGGCTATCACAATATTGTGTCAGGGTGACACTTTTCTCTGCCATCATTTTCAAACTTTCATGGTCCAGTGAGCAGAGTTATGGGATTGCGTTCTGTGAGAATTGCTCTGTCCGGACACACTTTGTCCCTGTGCTCATAAAAGCTGTCAATCCATCACTGTAGCTTTAGTAATAGTCATCGCACGTTGCCAATTTTCCCACAAAAGCACCTAAACCCAAAGGCTTCAAGAAACACCTTGATATTCACTAGGTATTGATACTGTGTGTGTGGAATAAACCAGGCACTATTCCTTAGGCTGTGCACTATTCTTAAACTATTTGCTCGTTTTCAGTGCACCATTAAGCATGATGTGAATGTATAAAACGGGCATCGACAGCTCCATTACCTCCTGTCAATCACACAGACCTTTCACTCTCCTCAAAACAGCATACATTTAATTAAAACTTAAGGCAGTATGTACTGTAGGGGGTTATTTAGAGAGAACCCTGAAGGATTTGACTTGAGGCCTTGACCACAAAAGTATCCTTCACACAAGGAATCCCCGATTGTACTGCAGTCAGAACAGGATGACACCAAGCTGAGACAGCGAAAGCATAGTGGACTGAGATTCTTAAACTGTTTGACGTTGTTTTATGTTTCACGAGGTGACCCTGAGCTAAGATTGACGTGTCTACAGCATCGCGTTCTTGGTAGAGGAAGGATTCCAGAGGGGAATTGAACTCGGAGCATCTATAAAGATGTTTGCAAACTTTCCTGCACGCTTAGGCTGAAAGGATCACTGACATCTCAAAGCAAGAGGACAACCGGAGAAAGCTCTGGGAATATGGTTGTTTTCATAGGTTTATGCAGAATGCAAGGCAAGCTGGTGAACTGGGTCTCCTGTTTATTACTATGAAATATCTCGAACTCAGTTTAAGTTCTTACTCAGTCACACTGTGCAATAATTCGGGTGAATGCAGTAAGAACTTGGCAGAAATGCGGTAGAAACCGTCAGGACGTAGTATTGTCTCCCTTGACGTGGAGCTGCCATTCTTTTTCCGGAAAAAAAGCCTGGTGAGGACGTGGTCAAAGCAAGAAGCAGGAAGAACTTAATAAGGATGTACAGGGGGACCACAGCGTATGAATTTAATCCGCTCCAGGGTCGAGTTCTTACGAAGAAATTTCATATTGCAAAATGCATTTTCCCAAAGGAAATAATGTAAATGCAGATAATCAGTTCCAGCCACCCCAATATTACCAAATTCCAAGACTATAATCATATCTTTAGGATTTAGAAAAGACATGTAACTGAAATAAAATATGAAATAAATGGTCATTAAATCTCACTTAACCTTAATTTATGATCCCTCTTCTGTCTCTTTGCGAATACATCAAAGTTGGTTTACTCTCCATTGGGACCACATGACAGGACAGCATTTTTTTTTCATCATCGTGCTCCCGGATTGACCCCCACTTGCACACACTCAGGGCTTGGGACTATAATACACATCCCTTCACATACACACCAAAATATTAAAAAAATAAAAGTCCTGTCTTAATGTAATTTTGAATTAATTAATACAAGCATCACAAACATGTCTTCATTAAATCTTGTGCAAAATGCAGGAAAAAAAGCAGAAAAAAAATGTAAACCCGCTTGGGTTGGCTTTCCACTGACTCGGCTACCCGAAATACGCGAAACTGTAAGTACACCAGACCTTGATCATTTGTATGCCGAAAGCGCTTCGCATGGCAAAGCAAAATCCGGCCAAAATGCGTTTGTATGCCGACGGTCCACTGTTAATGATGACATTAATGACACCTCTTATGGACTTCATTGACATACTATGAGCATGGGTCATGCAGACGGGAAAGATTGGATGATGGGCTTGAATATTAGCATTGTAAAGGGATGCGGATTAAATTATCAACAGGAGAGAATTTAGGAAAAATCCTGAATCCAATCAAGCCATGAGGAAAAGCACTGCAAGCGTTGTGGTATTTATACCAACGTATCCCAAGTCATGGGAAATGAATCACAACATGATGGGTCATTGAAAACCTGATATGCACATTTAGCAGACAACCTTATCTAGCGCAACTTACAATGTAGGTTTTTCATTATACATGTTGGCAGTTGAGGTTAAACCTTCCTCAATGGCCTAAGAGAGACAACTTGGCAGTAGTGGGATTTGAACCTGGGACCGTCCAAACCGTAGGCCTTAAACACTGAGCAATGCCAAACCTAATGTATAAAGGCACATTTATACATACATCTTGACCCGGTGCCCACTGCATTCTCCGATAGTTTTATGATCTTTTTTGGAAGGTGACGCGGCCCTTAAGGGAGTATTTTACTATTTGGAACAGTGTGTGAATTTTGTGTAGAATATTATAATTAAGATTCAATTTATGACTGATTTGCACCTTTGGTTTAGTTTGTAGATTGTAGTCTGTGTGCATCATGTGGTAAGTAAACTATGAAATGATGGCATTGCTTATATTAGTTTGCGCTTATGTACATTATGTTGCTTGCCTAATTTACAACGAAAATGATGCCGAAAAGGTGTTTTTATATTTCTCATATACTTCTTGCTGGGCATCTTTAAAGTTAAGTCTTGGTTTATGAACTTTCAGCTGATAACTGAAAGAACTTTTGAATTCTTGCTTGTGGTTTTTTTTTTTTCTGTTTATTTTTCCAAACGCCTCTTTCCAGCTGACATTAACAGATAAGTCCTCCTACACAGGAAAATGTTCATGAGCACGATGTGGATTAAAGAATAAAAACCGGTAAGGGAAAGGCTGGTTAGAGTTGCTCTAGTGTAAGCGACAATAGGAACTCGCCTGTTTTGTGAATCAGAAGATTCACACGGCTGGCATGTTGTGTTGTAATAAGCAAAGGAGTAGTGTGATGCTGCTTTTGTTACCCTTTAGAGAAATTATTTTGCATATTTTATTGTGTTTTTTTTTTCTATTTTATTTAGTCTTATATTAAAGGAATCTGCCAATGCATATTTTATTTAAAACAATGACATTTATTTTGTTGAGCTTTTTCTCTAAAACATCTTACCTGTTGTATTCTCCTCCTCAAGTACTGTACATGCAACAATAGCTTTACATGGACCCTAATATTGCACTAATAATCAGAATAATCAGAATAAAAGAATATATCATGTGCACAATGAGCAAAATGAGCAAATGAGCAAAAAAATAATCATATTCTGATTAAAAGCCTCGATCATGTAAATACACATCAGATTAACATCCATGTGAACGGTTAAACTGGAATGTCTAATTAGAATGGTTTCAATCGCATTGAAGAAATAATGTCTGTGTAAATGTAGTTAATGCGTGATTTCTAAACAAATTAAAATAAATAAATAAATAAATAAATAACAAAAAAATAGTTATTATATCAGTTAATATTATGGGACTTACAGCCAGTTTTAGCCAACATCTTCTTATTAACATTTGGTTTATAAGACTATTAACGAATGAGGATGTACTGTAGATAATCCAATTGCATATGTATACTATATACTTATTATAATATTTTTAATACTAAGGCTTTATGTTTCCCCTTTTTCTTTCCTTTGATTAAATCTTGTTCTTTAACTGCCTTAAAAGTGATTTCTGATTCACTAACACACTCAGCGCTGGATGACGAGATGAAAGAGGTGCTGGATGTCATAGGGAGAGCCTTTACGTTAGTAATATATTCAGCAGTTATAGAATAAAAGGCCAAAGAATTCACTCAATAGCTTTTAAACTCACCTCATCATCGATTTATTGAAAATAATAATAATAATAATAATAATAATAATAATAATAATAATAATAATAATAATAAAGGAATTTGTGACTAGCATGAGAACACTCTTTAACGTTGTGTGTCTACTGGTGTGTTTGTGTGTGTTTAGGAAATTTTGTGTCACTTACTGTATAACAGAACAAATATGTAATTGTGTAGTTAAAAAAAAAAACCTAGGTTAAATAACCAAGAATATGTTTTATATTTTCGATCCTTCAAAGTAGCCTCCTTCTGCTTTGCTGACGGCTTTGCACATTCTTGGTATTCATGAGGTAGTCACCTGGAATGGTTTTCCAACCATCTTGAAGGAGGTTTTGGGTACATGTTGGCTGCGTTTCCTTCTCTCTCCTGCAGCTCACTCTCAAACCATCTCAGTTGGATTTAGATCAGGTGATTGTGGAGGACAGGTTATCCGGTGCAGCACTCCATCATGTTCCTTCTTGGACAAATAGCTCTTACAGTACATAACCTAGAGGTGTGTTTAGGTTCATTGTTCTGTTGGAAATCGAATGATGGTCCAAACCAGTTGGGATGGCATGTCTCTGCAAAATGTCGTTGTAGCCATGCTGGTTCAGTGTGCTCTCAATTTTGAACACCAACAGTGTCACCAGCAAAGCACCTCCTCCTCTACTGCATGCTTCACAGTGGGAGTCGTGCATCCAGGAACTGGCAGTTCTCCTTCAAGACATGGTGGTCATTAATTGGACCAAGCAAGTCTCTTCTGCTTGTTGTTCTCCGTGGAATAATTCCTGCAATTCTTTCCTGCAATTCGACCATGAACTCTTGACTCACACAGTATCATCTGAACAGTGGATGCTGAAATATATCTGGCACTTGAAATCTCTGAGAAGCTTTTATGTTGGCTCTAATCTGAGGAGATGTAAATCAACCGTTTCTGAGGCTGGTCATTCTACTAAACTTATCTTCTGCTGCTGAGTTACCTTTTGGTCTTCCTTTGATGGGACGGAGCTACAGTAGTTTTATGACCATTTTTATCATTGGATGGTTTTTGGTGACTGCACCTGGGGTCAGTCCTGACCGTATAATTCCAGACATGTTCTTGCATAGTATGGAAGTAGAATATGTGTATTATACCAGTGTATTATAAAACCATATGCCAGAACTCAAAAGAATTTTTCGATATTTATGGCACGATACTAGGATGCAGAACGAATATTTTTCCACCAGGAAATTGAAAACAAAAATGTAATTGGTGTAATATAGAAAGCAATACTGATATCATAGCATTATTTTTGCAGATCTGGTATTTGTGTGTGTGTGAGTGTGTACTGTACGTCTGTCTTTCTCTTAGCCACATCCTGCATTCTGCATCTGGACTAAATGGAACAAATAGCACTCATAAGCCACACACACCACAAGAGCACTCCATCCATTAACATCCATTAAACCAATAAATGAAAGTTGCTACATATTGGGGATTGAGCTGTACTGTACTTTAGGTGCGCTGGATAAAAAAAAAAAAAAAAATCTGTACACACATTAGCATGCACTAGTACACAGAGCAACACATATACTTCTCCTGACCTCAAATAAGGAAGGATTGCTGCTCCTCTACTTCCTGTGTATGCATGTTTACGGTATGGGCGACGGTTGCGGTTATCATCAGGGGGGGCCGGGGGGGGGGGGGGACTTCATACACACTAGTTGAGTGTCGATGCAATGTCAAGTTAAAAGTGATGACGCCAGGAAGGTACAAACGACTATGTGTGTATGTGTGTGTGTGTGTGTGTGTGTGTGTGTGAAGGACAAGTAAGTCACTTTGCACTTTGCATGTCCTATTCTGAACCACACAAAGATGATTATGAAAAGTGATTAGGCAGCCACTCAAGCTAAAACACTTCATCACATTGCATGAATGATCAACCCGAATAAATGGCGTCATTAAACCGCAGATATCATCTGCTGCGCTTTACATAAATGCCTCCTCCAAGCTTTAAACAAAATATATATTCTAGGAAAACTTTACTCAATTTCCTTCACAAGAAAAAGTTTGGCCCAAAATGAAAATGCACACACTGTTCTCATTGTACTGAATGTAATTTATTAGCTGGTACAGTATTTGGTGGCAGGTGTTTCCCTTCTCGAGCATAAGGTATGAGGGTGATGCAGCTAATAAACAACGCAAGTCTATTTGTCCTAAAATGTATCCATTTCTACAGTAAGGTCAGACAGGCTTATCAATGTAATCCAGGACACAATGGAATGTGTCAAGGGTCATGTTACAGGTGCAGAGCCGGGATGTAATAATCTAACTGCACACATGAGTATTCAGACGTACTGTAAGTGCTATTCAGACATCCTGCACATACAGTACAGTATCATGGAGATTGCCCCAGACACAAGTGTATCTCTGTTACATGAGATGCTGAATCTGGACTTGGACGTGCTTTTTCTTTCATGATACTGGTTTAAGCAAGGAGCAGTATTAAGTCCAGGATCATTTTTACAGTTACCACAATACTGTATGTCATGCTGAAGTTCATGCTTTGGGCTCTAAATGCAATAAAAGCAATATTGATTGCCATTTGACAAATGCGAGGGGTGTTCAAGTCAAACTGGGACTTTTGATTATGCAGAACAACGGAACATATGAGTTATATGAGTATAAATGACATTTATTTCTCTATAGAATCCCATGCTACACTAATGCACGTATCCCAGCATTTCACTAGTGCTTGGATATTAAGAATATTTTCTCAGTATGCCAGAGCCGTGATCGGACTGCTTGCTTTTATGTACTGTTTGATGTGATGGCCTCCCAGGAACTCCTGGTCGAATGTGAAAAGAAGCAAGAGCAGGACTGTATGGGCATAATGATTGTGTGTGTACAGTTCAAAATTTGACACAAACTTATCTATTAATTTTCAAGGATCCGGTGAACATTTACATGAATGAGTGCAGTGGGCTCATTTGTGCCATTCAAATGTTTCATTCCACCTACGAGCCTCATCACCATACTGTGCTTGTGCCATGCAGTACAAGTCTTCGTTGACTTAAACATCCCTCGAAAAAGTGTTGCATGTTTGTGCTTGGTCAGCTTATCCTCAAATTTTCTTTCCAGCAGAGCTCATTAAATCAATCCTAACTTTTAGACTTTATTTTTCTACTTTATAGTGCATTATGTAGAACGGTCCCCAGGAAAAATAATGTCTTTCCCTATTTAAATATTGTCATAGATTTTGAGCTGAATGTAATTATTTAATCTGGTATAATTGTAGAGGAATGCACATGCATGAATTGTAGGAAAATAAAATAGCATGGAAGCACTGCAAGTGATGCACTTAGGTTTTTATTTAAAATAATTGTAGAGCTTAGTGGTTAATAGTCATTGTATGTCAAATTGGACATTGTATTTATTGTAAAAAAAAAATTGCAGTATTGGCAGCCATAATCCCAGAATAAAATATATATGATGATGATGATGATGATGATGATGATGATGATGATGATGATGTACAGAGTGTTCATAATCATATAGTGTTGTTCTCTTAATGTTGTTGAGAACATGTAATGCTTTAAAACATAAACACACCTTACAGGAAGAATGTATATTAAGCCTATGAAAATGTAAGATTTAATTCTTTCTGATTTCAGTTTCATGATTTTTGTCATGGCTTCGCAACACATATCTGAACCTTTCATCAGTTTCATCAGGAATCCTTTTCATTTATTGCATGCATACTGAAGAACTGAACTGGTTTAATAGGGATTTTTGTCGTAGTGGATTATGGTCTCATATTTGCATACATTTCATCAGCTTCACATCTTTACCCCATTAACTCTGCTGATTAGTATGTGAATAGATGTAGAACAGAACTGTGTGATTTCCACTAATCATTTTCTCAGTAATGTGAAAAAGTTGTGTAATTAACCCATTTTCTGTGACAAACATTATATATACTGTGTATATATATTGTGTATTAGTGCATTAGTTTTATTTTTGCCATCCTTTCCTCCTAGTGTAAAGAAACTAAGCACTTTTAGTTGCTTCCTGTTGTAAATTTTTTTTAATTTATTTTCCCTTTTTTTTTTTTTTTTTGGTAATTTGGTCTGTCCATGGCACATCAGGTGATGGATACTTGATGCCCTATTGTCATTTATACACTACTGCACACTACTGAAGGACACCAATTAACCTAATCTGCATGTCTTTGGACTGTGGGAGGAAACTGTCAGCGCTAACCACCAAGCCACCGTGCCATCACTGTAACCTCTGGCCAAACCTACAATGACGTTGTATCCCAATACGTATACTTCAATAAGAAGATGGTCCCCCTTTTGCAGCTGTAACAGCTTCCACTCTTCTTGGAAGGCCATCCACAAGATTCTGTAGTGTTTCTATGGGAATCCATGCCCATTCGTTCTGTAGAGCATTTATGAGGTCAGGCACATGATGTTGGACGAGAAAACCTGGCTTGCAATCTCTATACCAGTTTATTTCAAACTCCAGATGAAGTTGAGGTCAGGGCTCTATGTTAGGGCCACTTAAGTTCTTCCACACTGAACTCATCAAACCATGTCTTTATAGTCCTTGATTTGTGCACTGGGACACAGTCAAGTTGAAATAGAAAAGGGCCTTCACCAAACTGTTGAACACATAGCATTGTCCAAGATGTCTTGATATGCTGAGATTGACCTTCACTGGGGATAAGGGGCCTGATTGAAACACCTGAATTCAATAGTAAACAGATTTGGACAAATACTTATGTCCATTTAGTGTGGCTAATAAATAATAATTTATATATTAAAAGTGAATGAATAATCATTCAAATATTTATTACTTGACAATATATAGTGATCAGGGTGCACCAGCTTAGGAAAAAGACTGTGATGCTGTTCACTCATATTATTTTTTTTACCTTGTTACGGCCGTTTAGAAAATGACAGATCATCCGCCATATGGCTTTGCCCCAGGCTTCAACTGTCGAAGTATTTAGCACTCTCTGCTTATTTTATTATTATTTTTTTTTGGCAGTATTATAATATCATTATGTTATTGATAGTGGACTTTCACTTTCTAAACTCCCCTGTGTGAACACTACTTGCAATTAAAGGGACTACTGCACAAAAAACACTGTACACATTCACTCAAATGTCACATTGGACGATTGCGTGACGGGTCACACTTTTAACAGCCTTGGCTCGCAAAGCTTCTTACCTTTCATCAACGGTAGTGACATTTAAGAAGAAGTTAAGTGAGACGTATACCAGATCATAAAGCATTAATGCCATGATACGTTTTAAAATCGTCCCCAGGTCACTTGCATATGGAGAGTATATTTTTGACTGATTTCAGTGTGACGTGATTAGTATCTAACACTAATTTGGGCTATGGTTTGGAAGGTCCAAGGTTCGAATCCCATGATAACCAAGTTGCCATTGCTTGTCCCTTGAACAAGGTCCTCAACCTTCAACCATTCAAATGCATCATGAGATAAAAATATAAGTAGCTCTGGATAAGGGCATCAGCCAAATGTTGTTATACAGTAGAGATGCTTTTATAAAAATACAGAATAGGAAGGTCTTGTAATGGTGGAGGGGTTGTTGGGTTGTCATTATTCGACTCATTTCAATGTTTGCAGTGTCTTTTATTGTTTTGTTTTTTTATTATATCGCACGTGATGACAATTGTTAGGCGTGAATAACAATCTAGTTACACATCTCTGACAGTTTATACAGTACATTATCATTAATTATGAAAGTGAGTAAAGAAAACAGAACACGTGATTCCTCTTATGTCCTTTTGCTACATTCTCTCACCCTGGCATTTCCCACAATGCTTTGTATTCCATTTTGCATTGACAAAAGACGTGGTTAAAGGATGTCAGGATGTCCTATGAAAATAGACCAACTATAAATATAATAGTTTAAAAATGAGTTTTTACCATAATGTGAGTAATAAACTCAAAGACATAAAATCTGGTGTTATTATTTCTTGGGTTCACATTTGTTTATTGTTTATGTGCAGGTTAAAATGAAGAGGCATTTTGAGTACTTTTGTGTGTGTGTGTGTGTGTGTGTGTGTGTGTGTGTGTGTGTGTGTGTGTGTGTGTGTGTGTGTGTGTGTGTGTGTGTGTGTGTGTGTGTGTGTGTTTGTTTGTCCAGGCATTCACTCTTAATTTGTATGATATTCCATGCATGCACTATTGTTATTATTTATCTAAAAAATGTGGTCACTTTCGTGTGCTCCGGTCAGGATTAGTGAGGAGGCTGTCTAGGTAGGAGCAGAGCAGTGAGATAAAGTCTGGCCCATTTGGAAGAACAGCCGTCTCTATTTTGGACAGAACTAAAGCAGCGATTGTTCCATGATCCTTATCAGAGAAGACAATTCAGTAATTCTGTCCAAGGAATATACTAGCAACTGTGCCGGACACAGATGTTAAAATCATTCATCATTTTGTTATAAAAGCATAATACAATCGTAGGTTACTATGATATTATAATACAATTTTATTTTAATGTGTGGGTGTGGGTGTGTTTCTCTGTATCTTTGCACAGTGTACAGGAGAGTAAGTTAACCGTGACGGCACGCTTAAAGGCGTATTAGTAAATTGAGTGTGTGTGTGTGTGTGTGTGTGTGTGTGTGTGTGTGTGTGTGTGTGTGTGTGTGTGTGTGTGTGTGTGGGTATAATCCTGCATATACACTGCGAGCTATTTAAAGTTCACTTTCCACTGCAGGGAATCACATGTTCTACTAAAATAAAAACGTATTGTGTGTTCGAATATTTGTTTTGCTGTTTAATCCACAATTAATATTAGATTAAATCGAATTATTATTATTATTTTTTGAATTACAGTGCATCCGGAATGTATTCACAGCGCTTCACTTTTTCCATCATTTTGTTATGTTACAGCCTTATTCCAGAATGGATTAAAATCATTATTTTCCTCAAAATTTTACGAACAATACAACATAATGACAATGTGAAAGGAGTTTGTTTGAACAGTGCATGTCAGAGCACAAACCAAGCCATAAAGTCCAAGGAATTGACTGTAGACCTCTCAGACAGGATTGTATCGAGGCACAGATCTAAGGAAGGGAACTGAAAAGTTTCTGCAGCATTGAAGCTCCCGACGAGCACAGTGGCCTCCATCCAAATGGAAGAAGTTTGGAACCTCCAGGACAAAAGTGAGAAGGGCCTTAGTCAGGGAGGTGACCAAGAACTTGATGGTCAGTCTGAAAGAGATCCAGTGTTTCTCTGTAGAAAGAGGTGAACCTTCCAGAAGAACAACCATCTCTGCAGCACTCCACCAATCAGGTCTGCATGGTAGAGTGGCCAGACTGAAAATGCACATGACAGGTAGCGTGAAGGACTCTCAGCCCATGAGAAACATTTATTTATTTAGTCTTTTAGTTGAAGCACCTTTGGCACCAATTACAGCCTCAAGTCTTTTTGAGTATGATGCTACAAGATGGTTTTTCTTCTCGAAGGTTCTCCTCTATCCACAGTAGTGGTTCCGAACTTCTTCCATTCCTTGGACTTCATGGCTTGGCTTGTGCTCTGACATGCACTGTTAACTTGGGGATGTTATATAGACATGTGTGTGTCTTTTGAAATTATGTCCAATCAACTGGATTTCCAACTGGTGGACTCCGATCGAGTTGTACAAAAACATCTCAAGGATGATCAGTGGAAAGAGGATGCACCTGAGCTTAATTTTGAGTGTCATGGCAAAAGCTGTGAATACTTATGTATGTGTGATTTATTTATTTATTTATTTATTTAAAATAAATTTGCGAAGATGTTAAACAAAATTTTTTGTTTGTAGAATTCTGGGGAAAAGTAAAGCTCTGTGAATACTTTCCGGATGCACTGTATGTCCAATGCTATGAATGAATGAATAAATAAATAAATAAATAAATAAATGTGATCTAATGTTACATATTATTTATCTGATATTTTTTGTTTATAAAAAAATACATAAAAAAATCAAGTTATAATTTTGTAAAACATTTCATTAAATTTTTAATTCACTTTATAACCGTATTAGTAATGTAGCATATTCTGCATCATCGTATTATGTTCAAGATATTCTATATGAAATATTTATATCTCAAGATTTAAATTGTAAAAAAAAAAAAAAAAAAAAAAGCAATTGAGGATTGAAGGAAGCAGCAAGCTGTGTGTCTAATGCATCCATTACCGAGGCACCGTGCCCAAACATTTCCTCCAATATCAACCCACAAAAAAGGGCAGGGCTGCTAGCACTCATTAAGCGCTCATTACCCAGTGCCGATGTCATGTCACATTACCCACTGTGCATCTACAAAATAAGATGGAAAGTTCTTTTAAGCTAATGACGGGCTGTTTGACGCTGGGTCAGATCTCTATGACAGATGCACCGTAGTACAGTATAATCATTGTAATTGTCTTACGCTGCCAATAAAAGCCCATTCTGTTTATTCTTAATACTTGTCTTATATCTATAATGCATCTGCAACAAACAAATGGTAATCATTTATATTCTATATTCATATTAAAAACACATGAAATGAAACATGCTGAGGGCGAGGCACAGACAGACAGATTATTACAGGTATTATCCAGATCAAATAAACTTGTATGGGGAAAAAGAACAAGGAACAATATATAAGATGTACACATAAGAAACATGGTTTTAAGTTTGCAACATACTGTAAACCCTTTTCCACACATGCGATACATAACATTGTCAGCTTCATTCATCTGGAAAAGCTTTGACTTTCTGCCATTCAGACAAAGGTTACTTTTTATGTTAATGATCATTTGGATATGAATCTGATGACACTTTGTGTAAAAAAAAACAAAAAAAAAAAACATGATCACTTAAATGCTTGGTGAAGTTGCATGGTCAAAAAATACCAGTATACTCGATAGGAAGGAAAAACTTGATGTTAAACTCTGGAGAATAGCTGCTGAGTCTGAAAGCAACTGAAATAAAGTTATCTTCTGAAGACGGCTTATAGTAGCACAAACCATGAAGTGTCTCATCACACCTGTAATGTGGTGACCTCTCAGACTAAATACGGTTAAAACTAGCCACAATTATGGCTGATATTAAATCGTGTACTCTTCTTTTCAGATTAACATTTAGGAACATTCAATATGAATAGCAAAATATGATAAGATAATGACGACCTGGTCCTGGATTATTGGTTCCTTTACCAATTTTCTGTTTTGTTTTTCCGCTTTTAGTTTCCTTTTGGAAACCCCTTACATCGTTTCATAAAATAGCGCTATCAGTATTAATACCCGCAAGAATTTTGCCATGTCAAATGGCTCAAATTGCATCATCCAGCCACTGGAGAGGAAGCTCTTAGCTCAGGCTAATTGATGTATTAGTGTGCCATTAGTCTACGTAAAGCCAGGGTAATTGCCATTTATGCAGGTCGCATTTCCACTTTGATAAATAACAAGTTAGATTTTTCCTGATTATGTCAGCATTTTAAAAATGACCTAATTACTATGACTGTATAGGTAACTAATTCTGCTTTATTATTATACTTGTATTTGTGCCTTATAAACATTTTCAGGACATGCCTGCTAATATCATTACCTACAGTGCATCCAGTGACATTACCCATAATGCATCTGTCTTCATAAAGAGACAAGAATTCGTCCTCATCGATAGTGTTTTCTCTCTGTGCTTACTGTCTTAGAGGTGATGTTTTTATTCATTGCGAGCGTATTGAAACACTCTATGCTTCATTATTATTATTATTATTATTATTATTATTATTAATAAGAGAGGCTAACCCGGTCTGGTGTATGATTGTGTGTGGTCGTGTGTGTCTGTGTTGGGTGTGTGCGTGCGTGCGTCTATGTGCTGAAATATATGCGTCAGCTGCTGTGACTCACAAGCAAAAAATAGCGCGCAGATTATGAAAGGATTTTAATAAGAATGCACTACGTAATCACGCAACACTCTGCTTTATTGCACGGTAGTGCTCAAAGTAAGGGGTCACAACACGTTATAAAAAAAAATCTACTCAAGCATTGACATTTCTAGTATTTAGTAATTTCAGTGTTCTTAGCCATTTGAAACTTATTCGACGGTGGAAGAAATAATGAGAAGCATTACCACACATTTATACAGTCAATATAGTGCTGTGCAAAAGGCTTGAGTCACACCTCATTTCATCATAGTAAATTTAATTAAATGAAATGATGTAGATTAAATTTAAGAAATGGGGACAGTTGTTTTATTGTGACAAGCTGCAAAATGCCTAAACATTTCTTTTTTTGCTAGTTTTAGCAGCAACCTCATTTCCCCTCTCATCTTTTTCAACCACTCAGCATTCAGCATTACCGATATACTAATCATTGGCCTGATCATCTGTCATCATCTGCACCTGATTCTCACTGGTTCTAAGTTGAATGCTTTTAAAATAATTTGTAACTCACTTTGTAGCTAAACAAGCACTCACTCACTCATCATCTATACCACTTAATCCTGTATTCAGGGTCACGGGGGGGCCTGGAGCCTATCCCAGGAGACTTAGGGCACATGGCAGGGTACACCATGGACAGGGTGCCAATCCATCGCAGGGCACGCATACATACACACACACTCATTCACACACTACGGGCAATTTGGGAACCTACATGTCTTTGGACTGTGGGAGGAAACCGGAGTACCCGGAGGAAACCCACCAAGCACGGGGAGAACATGCAAACTCCATGCACACAGAGACAGTAATCGAGCCTGGCCGGGGATCGAACCCGGACCCTGGCGGTGCAAGGCGTCAGTGCTAACCACTACACCACCGTGCCGCCTATGCTAAACAAACAAAAAAACAATGCTTTGAAGCTAGTCAGGTACAGGGACTGGAATGAAAAGGAGAGCCGAAAATAGGAGGCATTATAAATATAAGAAAGTCTGGCTCTTTGGGAGCAAAATATGAAGAAATAGGGGGTCAAGACAGTACTGTTTCTGTTAAATGATGTTGATGAAATACCCTTCAGATAATATTTTTTTTCTTTGTATCTTAACCTCCCTCTGCTTTACTCCTTTTCCAAACACACCATTTCAGTGTCTGTCTTTCATTCTTATGAAAGGGACAAACTTATTTTGAACTTACTTCCATATTGTTTTAATTCTGTAAAACTGCTTTTTGGCAATAATCACAGTTAAAAAGCGCTATATATATATAACTAACCTAAGTTGCTTAGGAAATGTCAATAATAGACAAAGCGTAAAGGTTGAATCTTTGTACTCTTCTTCTTTCTGGTGTATCTCAATTTAACTAGGTGTATACTGCCACCTACTGAGCGTGTACTCTGGTACGGAACAACATTACTAAAATACATTGATAAAGGCATCTGCCAAAAGCCTAAATGTAAATGTAATTAGCTGGAAAGAATGTGTGTATGTGTGTGTGTGTGTGTGGGGGGGGGGGGGGGTTGTATCAGTCACAGGATGAAGTCTGAAAACTGTTTTAAAGTTATTAGAACATAAACTCATGAGCAAAATACAGCTATAAAATATTAATATGTTCTGTAAAATTGCCACCCTGTTTATTTGATCATTTATGAAATTACGCTTACTGTCCTATTTAACCTGTTAGCCATGTATTCCTTGAAAGCATTAAGGCATGTTCACATCAAAAAGGATTGTTTTGCAAAAAAACAAACAAACAAACAAAAAAATAAAGAATTATTTCATTTTTAAATGATTTCACACACATTTGTACGACAGGCTGCTGCACTGCAACGATGCGTCATGTGATGTCAACCTGTCAACAATGCCCGGGCTGTTGATAACTCTGAGAACAAAGAGCTGTATCATAAACAGCATTGCACTTATTAATTGTTGGATTTTTAATTGATGGAAGACTTTCTGTATCTCAGCAGTGAGGTAAACAGAAAGAGGAAAGTGTCACTTAAAATGATACTTGCTTTTGAGAAGGATGCAACATTCATTGCTGCTGTTTTGTGTGATGATGGCAAACATTCACTTACCATGCATTTCATTAGGAACACACGTACACTTGTACATTCCTGTAATTATCATTGTAAATTCAGCATAATACATGCAGGTACAGGGTCAACCTCTTCAGTTAATGTTTACATCAAGCATTGCAATGAAGGTGGACTTCATCTGAGTGACTTTGACTGTTAATGCTTATTTCCTGGGATTTTCACCCACAACTGTCTCTAGTGTATTGTGCCCCTGAAGGCAAATAATTGAAAAAAAAAATCCATAGAAGAAAATATTCTCTTTAAAGATATGTAGAGGAAAAATTAGTCTGTGGAAAAACCTGTGTGACTCCTTTACTTCCTGTTCTTTTACACTGCGCTTAAAAAAAAACACAATTTAAATTTAACTCTACGTTCATTTTCGAGGTTTCTCACCAAGAATAGACAAGAACGAATTCTTGCAACTAATCATAACATAGAACATAGTAAGTTCTTTACCTCATACGTGCTTGTTATCATAATCTGACTGACAGTACTGCAATCTCTCTTTCTTATTATTTCCATAATAATTACTATTATTATTATTATTATTATTATTATTATTATTATTATTATTATTATTATTATAAATCAGTTAATTATACACATAATTACCTTCTTGATCTACACTGTAAAAACTAAAAATGTTAGGTGCAAGTGATGCAGAAGATTTTTGGGTTTTCACAAGTTCAGTAGTTTGTTTACATTACTTTTCATTGTTAGTCAAAAACAAATGGTCAAAATAGAACAAGATTTGTTCTATTTTTTTGAAGTCTGTATGAATCAATTTTTTTTTTATCTAGTTAATCAAAGTCATAGTCTGTGATTAATCGTGATTAATCGCAATTTTAAAATGCTCAGAATTACTTGTATTATAATTGTGCAATGTTGGAATAAAGACATGCATGAAAAACAAATTAAGCAGTTTAAAATGTAATATCTGAAGCATTTACATTTAACAAATGTTAAATGAAAGTCTCTCGAATGGGACCGGCACTGCATGCAAATGCTGAGTAGTACTGTAAATAGGTGTGAAACCCAGATCCGAGAATCAACAAACCTCAGTAGAGCCTTAGCTGCCTGAGCCACCACTCTCACCGGTTGCAGTTAATGAATTCTTGTAAAAATAGTCCCCTTTGAAGGTCGGCAATCACGCAACTTTGGTTTCCTCCAAACTTCCATCCAATAAAACCTGCCGTTCAGAACACCGGGTGATGTTTCCTTTGTCATTTTATTATCCGAGCTAAACATGCCATTTATACACACAGCAAGGTAACCACGCTGCGATTATGGGAAGCCATTAGGGAAAAACATAAAAATTTCTGGAATGATCACATGCAATAATGTGGTAATATTTAGATAGATAGATAGATAGATAGATAGATAGATAGATAGATAGATAGATAGATAGATAGATAGATAGATAGATAGATAGATAGATAGATAGATAGATATGCTTCACAATTGTGGGAATGCATCTCAGAATGCACACGCCTTCAGTTCTTCAGTCAAGAACTGGAATCTAAGGTTACATTCTTTCTCTCGTTTTTTTTATTTTTTATTTTTCTGATGTATGATGTAAACATCTTGTATCAATCTGTATTGGCTTTTGCATAATGCATGGTCCTGCATGACTAAACACAATGAACTGGGGTATTGATTATTAAAGTGGTGCACATTTCACACCTTTGTTATGTTAAGTTGTTTGTTTTTTTTCAGCGTTAACCTTTGCCATTGCTCTTAGACCTTTCCACTCTGGTCGCAACCATTCCATACCCCAGTGACAGCCATGTATAAAGTTATCAATGACTTATTTCTCTTTAGCTCCCTTTGGGATTTCCCGACATTCCCATTTTATTAGACTAGAGCGCAGCCTTTCATACATTATTCTATTCTTATCCATGAAACAAGCTTTGTTTGAGCATCACACGGGGGTGGAGTACATTTTATCTGTCAGACAGTAGACATTTCATCACTATGTTCGGTTCCAGGTCCACAATCTCCACTGTTGCATAAGGGCGAGTCTCATAGTCCACTGATTTTGTAATTTATATACTCCCTCTTAGATATGTTTGATTCTGGTTTGACCAGGATCACAAATTTATCCATACCAACAGCCAAAGGGGATCCTCAAGTTCTTGGCCCAATGATTTTCTTAGTTATATACTGCATAAATGGTTTACATACTATTCCTCTCTCCATCGCACCTCCATTGCTTTGGGTTCTATTTCAAAAGTGGCTTTTCAAATTACCCTTAAAGATGTACAAAAATGATATGATATAAGATACAAAAACATGTTCTCGGCAATGTAAAGGTATTAAATAGATACAATGCAGATATGTACATTTTTGTTTCAAAAGGTGGAAAAATATTGCCATTTGCATAAAAACCTGAAGTATTTCAAAGCTTCCAATAAATTATGCAAATGTATATAACATGTGATTCAAGTGTTTGGTGCCATTTCACATCTCTTCTTGTTTTTTTTTTTTTTTTTAACTTAGCCACTTTTCTTTCCAAAATATTATGACACGTGATTAAGTGCACCTTTCCAAAATGTTTGGAAATGTTTTTGAAAGGAGAAGTTGTATATTAATGATTATATACACATATCTATTACACATATATAACAGTTGTATAATAACGGTGATGAGATTCTTGGCCACAGTAAAACATTTGAACGGTGCAAAAGTTTTAAAGAAGCCTGTATGTCTGCGAATGACGATCTCGAGAATGACGAGCCCACTGCAGTCGTTCCTGTGAATCGATGGATAACTTGTCGCCAATGCATCTATTTGTGGGAGCTGTACAACCAATAATTCACTACAATTTCATAAACTTAACTGGGAGTTATTGCCACATCTCTCATACAGTCGTGATCTCACTCCAAGCTTTTTCCACAGGTTTGGGCCATTAAGGAGTTCCTGGGAGGCCAGACTTTCAGATGTGAAGGATTTAGTTCAATCATGGCTCCGAGAAATTTCGACCTTGATGATATCCAAGCTCTGGGATAAGTGCATTAATGTAGAAAAGATTATATAGAGAAATAGAGAGTTGTACTTTTATTAATGTAGCAAAAAAAAAAAAAAAGATATATATATATATATATATATATATATATATATATATATATATATATATATATATATATATATGTTTATAACTATATTATAAACAATGTTATCTTGATTCGGAATACATTTATGCCAAACAACGCTGATGAAACAATCCACGCGAACTGATTTGCAATGACGAAGACAATTCTACTAAATTCTGAAATACATGACTTATCAACCAATGTCCATGCTTGAATACTTGGTATTGAGTATGATAATTGTTCTATCGCTCATGTTGGTTTACCAAGAAACCGACTGGTTGAAACTCCCAGTGCAGCAAATTCAAATCAGGGACAAGTGAGATGTTGAGAAGACTACTGATCTTCAAAACATCAGTAATCACAGCACTGGAGTGAGCAGTTAATTAAAACCTGGTGGGTCGTATATACGTGTGTGTGTGTGTGTGTGTGTGTGTGTGTGTGTGTGTGTGTGTGTGTGTGTGTGTGTGTGTGTGTGCGTGTGCGAGAAGGAGAGACAGACAGCGAGAAAGAGAGCAGGAAAAGGACAGGCAGCTGTGTATTGATTGGATGAGAACCGAGGTGAGGTTTACAACCCTGATCAATTTTCAATCTGTTTAATCCACCATGTTTTAGCGTGATTGATTTCCACCTGTTGTTTTTATTGTTTCGTATGACCTGCCTACATACCAGTCCCTACTGCCAAACACACCCGCCTCTGTTTCCGCATGTGCAGCTTGTAAAAATACTTTACATTTGAAAGAGAAGGGAAACGAGATGCCTGTTCAGGTTGTCCATGTGTGTGTGTGTGTGTGTGTGTGTGTGTGTGTGTGTGTGTGTGTGTGTGTGTGTGTGTGTGTGTGTGTGTGTGTGTGTGTTCTTGTATGTGTGTAAAAGAGAGAAAGCGAGACTGCATATCTCCCTATATCCTTCTAACAAGATTTTTGATGCATTATAAACGTTCTTGCCCTCGCTCAGACATGGAGTGTGGTCAGATGAAGCCATTACTTACTCGCATACACACAACACTCATACACTTGAACATGCTTATATACAAAAAGATTAAAGTTGTTTAAAAAAATGGCATGATGTTAATTATTGTGCATAACATATCCTTTTATAGTTATCATATATTAGTTTGATAGGCATCATGTAGCAAGAAAGCTTTAGGACACTTTCTGTTCAACTTCTCAGGACAAGACTGATTATTATAAGTTACCTGAAATGGTTAATATTGTTTTTACATAAATTGTTTGCATTATGTACTGTATCGAATGCAGCTCTGATTCGTGCACAAAAAAAAAAAAAAAAAAAAAAATCCTAGATCTTTGTCCATCTATTTGAAAAATCTTATATATTTATATCCTAGAGATGATTTTCAGGTCACTCTGAGCTTGAGCGTATCATAGTGACATAACAAGCGCCTCTTGAAGGCAGATGTGTGCGGCACAGGTGGGAGTGGAAATAGAAGCTAGAGGGAATGAGACACTGTTCCTATCACATTTCTCCTTTGCATTTTCAAACATCAACCATTTTCTGAAGATCTCTTTTTACTTCACCTTGTTCCTCTCAGCTTGAAATGACCTTAACATCATCTCTGTAACACAAAGAGACAGTTCAATCTCAGGGTAAGTCTCTGGGATGCTGTCCTTGAACGTTCTGATAATTACAACGCACTGACAAAGTCCTGAACTCTACATTCTTTAATTTCTTCGAATCCCTAACACTCTCGGCTCTAACGTGGTCGGTAGTCGGGGCTGCTTGTATAGGGCACCGCACGGAACAATAGAGTAGTGAATTCGCCTGGTGCTGTGATTTCCTTTTTTCCAGGCTGCTTAGTGAGCGGGCTTAGAAGAGGCATTTCCACTCACTGCATGATTGATCGACTTATTGACTGATTGACCGGCTCACTGGTGAAACATAAATGAGTTGATTTGTATTGTAGGGAGGAAAGTACCTTTATAACATTGAACAGCAGTCCATCAATTAACAAAAAAAATCAATTCTGACAAACTCCGCCCTTTGAACTATAATCATATTTAACATATATTAGATTAAACTGCTTCATTAACACTATACACTAGGTTCTAGAGGTTCTCGAATAGTGCAGGAACAAACAAATCTCATATTGTATAGTGCTTTTTTTTATCTCCCAAACTCTTTTTCACTCTTTTTCTAAACATGCCGTTCAATTAGCGACCTTCAAGGCCCGTCCCTCCAGAGAAAAGCAGAGCTTAGTACATCTAGGCATAGCTGGTTGGGGGAGGGGTTTCTTCTTATATGAGGTCACAATAGGGGGAATATCTACAGTACTTGCCTTGTTTAAACCCTGGCCAATACAAAAATAGAAAAAGCATAAAAAATCAGGAATGATTTATTTATTTATTTAATTTATTTAGGTCCCCTCAGGGCTTCACACTTGTTGATCAAATTATATATTAGTTTTGGTTTGCTAGTTTTACATAGTAAGTTCTGGTTCACTTAGCGTTGACACTGGCATTTTCAACATCAGACCAATTACATTACAAAATTATTAACGCAAACCACGAAGATTACGTTCTTTGAAACCAGGTTTAATTTGAAGCTTAAAAAAGTGTAAATAGTTCTTAAGTTTCTTAATTTGTTGAGTGTTTGCATTCAGACAAAAGAAGAATAAACCGATACACTACAAGTTTTGTGGTTTTACGCGTCAAATCCTTTGTACCAGTCCTTATAGAAATGGCGAAGAACAGGAAAACATAGATCGCCATTACAAATTAAGTCATTTTTTTCTTAATTAAGTCAAATTTTTTATGCTTCGTGGTCTTCAAAAAGTAAGATAGGGGTATAACAGCAGGGGGGCGGGTTATCGAGGGCGGGGATTATAGGACGACTTTCTCACACACACTAATGGATTGGAAATGACTGCTGTCTTCCTCACGGGTTTACATAAATTGTCTGAATGACGGATTATATTTTTGAAAAAGTAACTAAGTAACTGAGTACTTGAATGGCGGAGCTAACGCGTTAGATTACTCATTGCGTCAAAAAAGTTATCCGAGAACTCTAATGCGTTACTTTGTAACGCGTTACACCCAACACTGGTGTTGTCTCGACCAGCTGAAAACTTACAAAGAGTTCATAAAATGCAACACAAGCACGGCTCCAGATAATAGGAATAACATTTTTTATAAAGTGTTTATTTTGCGACTAGCTTTTATCCAGACAGCCGTCGGTGATGACCGTACCCCACAAAAATATGTAATAAATAATAAAAAAAAAGAACAATATAATAATAAATAATTATTTATGCCTGGCACGAGAGCAAATGAGCGTGCGATAGCAAAAACATATGACATTTCGTGAATCCATGCAACTGTTAATTTACGATTACGTTTTGCAAGCACTCTTGCCATTGAACGCAGCCACACTGAAGGCATCGTCCACTTTTGTACAAGTGAGCCCCACTAACCGAGCAACCACACCAGAGTTTCTTTTAATTTAACCAAACATGTCAAGTCTGAGCACACCCTAATCTAAATGTCTAAAATTTTATACAGTTACGACTTCAGTTAATAAATGTTGCATAATATGTCCCCTTAAGGCAAATAAGAAAAAAATTTGAATATTGACATTTATTGTGATAGCACAGAACCATATTGAATAAGTACCCCTAAAGATGGATTAGCCCTTAAGGTGGATAGCATTGTCTTTACCTACAAAGACAAGAACAAACAAAACAAAACAAACAAACAAACAAATGAAACAAAATTAAAAAAAAAATGCTAAACAACAGCCCTGATCCTTACCTGTCCTATAAAATAGTTTAGTCACAAGGCAAACACCAGAACTCTCTTGACTTCCTCAGCTAGCAAATTCAATAATAAAAGGGATGACATATTGTAGTAACTCTCAAACATTGTGGGAAAAACTTCTGGAAAACCCTCTTTTCCCCTGTTGTGGTTGTGACATCAAACTGTCAGACAGTAGTTGTTTAAATCCAAGGTCAGAACCCAGCATTTTTAAGCCTCTGTTTTTAGCAAACCCTGTCCTGTGCAGGCAATTCCCACAACTGTCTGAGTAGCTTGTAGGCCTGTAGTTCCACTATGTCTGAGGTTGGAATGCAGATCTATATTAGTTATCTAAAAAACAAACAAACTAACTAAAAAAAAACAGTTATCGTTACACAATAGTATGGTAGCTACTGTGGTATTTTGGTGCTAGCCTGCTAAAGTTTTGAAAATTGTTAGCACATACTGTAGAGTGCAGTAAATACTGTATGTGTATGTTTCCTTTACATGATAATTAAGCTTTCAGCCTCTTGATTACCTCTTGATTACTAACATTGAGCTAAGCTGTAATGTGAGCAACATTTTTCTCACTTGTTACTAGGGATGGGAATCACTAGTCACCCCGATATGATATTATCATGATCAATGCAGATCAATTACTGCTTTCTGTTGCACCCAAATGAGGATCCTGTTGAGTTCGGTTCCTCTCAAGGTTTCTTCCTATTGCCATCTTAGGGAGGTTTTCCTTGCCATTGTCACCCTCGGCTTGCTCATCAGGGACTAAGGGACGATCTGACCATTTTGATTCATACGTTCACATTTCATACGAACTTAAATAATTCTTTTGATTGTGTAAAGCTGCTTTGCGACAATGACAATTGTTAAAAGCGCTATACACATAAAATTGAATCGAAATTGAATGGAATATTGATATTACATTTTCCCCAGATTTTTACTATTTTAAACCCTTAAACGTGTAATGATTAATGAATGCAGCTTATTCCTTATAAAAGTTGTTTTCTCACTTGAAAACCAAATGAAACAAAAAAGCTACATTTTTACTGAGCATCACGCATCTTGATCATCCGCCATAGTTATTATTTAGAAACAAACAATTAATTCCTTCCACATGGGATCAAATGTGTAAAGAGTTCATAGGTTACCACCTTGTAAAGAAATGTTAATGTTTCACCTCCCCAAATTAATCCAAAGTCAAAAATTCCAACTTGAGAGTGAGCACATGGGTGGCTTCTAATGGATGTGATTTTCAAATTATTAGTGTTTTGGGTTTCAGTAATGATTGGGTTTGAGACTACAGTAATTTGCTCACAGAATTGATCACATGGTTTTCGATAATTTTACGCCATAAAAAAGCATTTTTGTTGCATCACTTGTTATCTTCTGTGCTCAATACAGGATTTTTTTTTTCAAGCACTGGTCATGGCTAATCAACCTGAAAATCCAGCCACTTCTGGTCACTGGCCAATTAACTGCTTTCTCTCTATTATACTGTAAATATAAAAATATATATATATTTTTTATTATTTTGGAGTCAGAACGGCGATACACAAAAGAATCACTGTTCATAATTTCAATCAACTTTTTTTTTTTTTTTTACCCGTCTTTACTTCTTTCTATCTAAACTTCGTTACTGACTCATTATTGGATGATTTTACGAGACTATTCAGTCTATTGATCTTCAAAATACTAAACCTAAAACACCTAAATAACTAAACCTAAAGTCCTTACAAGGATATACATACTACTGTAGCAGGTGACATTTTTTGGAGTATCTCGTGAGATTCTCAGCAGGGATGGGAGTCAGTTTCTGTATTGATGCATGGTGAAGCCGCAACAACATATTGCAAAAAATAAATCAAATGCAAATAATTGGAGCAAGCAGAGTGAAGCACAACAGTCCATATATCACGTTAACAGAGCTTTGGGACAAGTCTAACAAGTTTTTACGAGTTGTGAGTGAAGATATTAAAACGCAGTACGCTGTTTGAAAGACGTGCATGACTCTTATAAAATAGACCCTGGACTGTGGGCTTTCAGAGGCACACTTTGTAAAGCAGATGGAAATGAATAGTAGCCGAAAATGGTAGATGGACAGTTATTTTTTTAGTCGGCAACTCTATTATAAACTATATTATATTGATGTTATAAATGCTGTATAGCCCTGACACCTCAGTCCTTCAGATCTAAGAAGAACATCAAATCCAAAAAATTCGCACAGAGAATGTCACCATGGACACACAAGGCTATTTTTTTGTTAACTTCTAATTGAACATGTTTGTATTTCTGTCCTTAATACGTCGAAACATTTTTTGTGCAATCCAGAGTGTTTGAGCGTGGTGTACAGCTCTCCGGTCTAATTTGTCGGCTAGTAGAGTGCTAGATGGTGCACATAATTCTCCGCTGTAGGGAATAAGGAGGAGGGTGGCATTTGGAACACAGCCCAGGAAACTAAAACACTGGAAGCAGTGCTTAATCACATACAAGGGTTCAAGCACACTTGTATTCTATCTTGTTACTGTCAGGCACAGAATCATCCATGTAATATGATTTATAGCTCATGATGTGGAGTCATTGCAATGTTCCTAATGTGAGCCTGAGGCGTGCCGGAATGCACTTCGGAAGATCTGTTTCATCGCCTGTCAGACGTTTGACCTTTCAGAGAGAAATCTGTGAGTAGTAGCCTAAGAGCAGATCAGAGAGGGTCTTAGAGCGTACGAGGGTGACGTGAAAGACGATGGTGTTAAAGAGATCCACGTGTGATATAGAAGAAATTTTTTGTTTTTTTTTAAATCATGATATAACATTTTTTTTGGCGGCACAGTGGCTTATGGTTAGAAGTGTCACCTTGCGCCTCCATGTCTTGGGTTCGATTCTCGCGCCGGGTTTGTTTGCATGGTGTAGGCATGTTATCGCCGTGCTTGTTGGGTTTCTATCGGGTTCTTCGGTTTCCTCCGACAGTCCAGAGACATGCAGATTAGGCTAATTGGCGTTCCCAAATTGCCCATAATGTGTGTGTGAATGTTGACCGGAGGTCCTACCAAGGTCATACAAATAATAAATACAATGGTCACATTGGCCTCCATTGTCCTTGGTTTGACTACAGAGGTTCCTAGATGTATGGATGAATGGATGGATATACAATCCAATAGTCCAGATTGAATAAAAAATTTGGCAAATATATATATATATATATATATATATATATATATATATATATATATATATATATATATATATATATAATATGTATATTATTAGTATATAATAATAGTATAAATATAATATATATTATTATTTCATTAATAAAAAATTATTAATAACCTTATATTATGCTTTTTACCTTGAAAGATGTGAGCATTCTTGGTTTCCTATAATGCTTTGATAAGCTAAGTGTGAATGCCTCACTGTTATTCCAGTTCTTTCCTTTAAAACCTGAGTTATATGGCATTTATTGTTATCGACAGATACCTTGTTCTTTTATCGCTTTAATTTCAGTGGTTGTGTGGTAAGTATTGATAAAATTTTGTTCACGGCTGTTCCATTAAGTTCTTGTGGTTTTATTAAACCCATAAAGTTTATTTTATGCCTCTTATACTTGAAGGTCATCATGTCATCACTCAGATTTTTGTCACCGTTTGTTAGATCATACGTCCAGTGTTTATATCGGTACAGTTTGAAGTCGACATTTGTTTAATCTCCCCACAAAACACTGTAAAAATAACTTTTTGAAATGCCACCTGCTCTGTTGTTTGAGTCTATGATTACAACTGAATCCTTCACTCCCACTATTTATGGTTATGGAAAGATGTAATACTTTCTTGTAATCCATATTAGGTAAAGTGCTCAGGGATTAGCATCGCCAATCCACCAGTGTAGACCATAGAGATATAAAGATAAAGATAAAATCTGAATAGTATGACTGTGGACTAGTGAATCCAAGGGATTTATTTGGTTAATGAAGAAAGAATAAAGTCAGTGAGCTCAAGTAACATTAAAACCATTAACATAATAATCACATGGGTTTTGGGTTCGGTGGTCCCACCTGGGCAGCTCTGGCCCCTCAAGGCATGGCTCTGCATGGCCTCTGGGCGTGTGAGTTGTGGGCTGTTCTATCATGGCCAGCATTGACTTTTTCAGTGATTTGTGCTGCATGGCTTTTCATTTGGGATCGGACCAGTTGGTCTTCATATGTGCATGGGTAAGCCTTGCGTGCCCATGATCCTGTCCCCAGTTTGCTGGTGTATAACTGGTGATCAATGTTGTTCGCTTCACCTGTCAGTGCTCCTAGAGTCACAACACGGCTGATCGGCGTAGACATAAAACTTGCCAGTATTATCAATTTGTACTTTCTGAAAAATATTCCAGCAGCCACAGCTGCACAGTCAGCGTTTTTGCATATGAAGCATGTTATGGTGCTAGAACCTTTACACAGAATATCCAGATAATCAAATTCTTAGACACTTATGCACAAAATCGGATGATAATTAGGTTATCCGAGCCAGTGATTTCAAGGTTTGTGTGTTTAAATCCAAGGAGTGCCAGAGAGCCATTAAGTAAGACCCATAACCCTTAACTGCTCTCTTTTAAAGTTTGTCTATTATTATTATTATTATTATTATTATTATTATTATTATTATTATTATTATTATTTGTTGGTTATGTAAACAATGTCTTGAATGTTCATTTGGGTTATGGCATGAACGTTAAGTTGAGTTTTTTAAGGAAAGTTGGGAGTCATAACTTGTGCAGTAGGCATGTTAATGTATTATGGAGAAATGTATAGAGGTGATAGAAAAGTAAAATACAGTAGAATAAAATACAAGATGCAATACTAAGTAAAATGTACGTACAGCATGTAAGCCAAACAAACAAACAAAAAAAACTTCATTACATTTCTACTATGTTTCTTCTAAAACACAACCTGGGATGTTCATCTGAAAAAAAAATGGACAAAGTTTTTATATATATATACATTATATATTATCTTTATCTCAGATTGCTTTTTTTTTTTTTAAATGAAACTCTGATTGTTTCCCAGATTTATCATCACAATGAAGCTGTGCCACACTGAAATGCAGTCACTGTCCAATCACAGCTCTACTCCATAATGGTTGTAATTGATGGCAAGGAGTATTGAATAAAGGTTTAGCGCTGGTAAGGGTGAGAAAAGGAAACGCGCAGTACTACAATTTACATCATCAGGCCACGTGTTAAAACTCTACATTCTACCTGCTGTACTGTAATACATTACTGCATATTGAGAAGAAATAGCATAACAGGCTCAACCAGGCTATCTCCACAATACTCAACTTAAGGTTATAGACCTCCTTTAGAATTCTTAACATTAATGAAGGAATGCCTTAGAGGTGATCTTATCATGATCCGCCATCACATTACGGTTGTATCGGTTCGAGCGCTAAAAAAGTCTCCTTCGATTGCTAATTAGTGTAAACTCCAGGAGGGTTAAAGATCGGAAGCCTGATTCGGCACCTTTTCTGCGCTTGACATGTGTTTAGTATTCCATTCACACACACAAAGGACGCATCCTTATCTCAGGGCATGGCCGCATGAACTCTATCTGTTTGTTACTGATAATCAAGCAAAGCATTATGGGAAAAGATAAGTGGGATCGCCCGGGTCTGCTGCTCTTTTTTTTTTTTTTTTATGTGTTTCAATACAATCCCATTAAAAAGTCCATGAGTCAGGAAAAAATAGATTGCAGGACATTTCCCAAAACAGAGAAAGAACATAATGTCCTTTTCTCACATCAGGCTGTCAGAATCCACTACTATTTCATCAGTTTTCATCATTCTTTACTAATATAGGTAGCGATTAGCTGATGTAAGTTTCTATTGGCATTCTGGAGGAAAAGATGGATGTACCTTTTGTCTTTACGTTTTATTTGGTGCATTGCTGCTTCCTAGTTCTCTGTAGTTCGTGACCAGTTCCTATTGTGTTGTTTAGTTCAAGCCTTGTGATTAGGATTGTTTTATGTTTTTGAGGTTTGGTCGTGTCTTCACCGTTCATATGTTTCATTGGTTTAATTAGCTAAAGTGTTCAGCTGTTTCATGCTTGACATTCCATGTTAGTTAGATTAGTTTGGCTAAATCTATAATCCTGTTCCTTTGGCTCATCGCAGAGTATTTTCCCTGCATGTTTACTGACCCATGTTATAGATCTTGATAATGATTTGCAATGATGAGTACAAGCAGACTAACTGCTGAACCCCCGCTTCGTGCCATTTCATTCTGTAATTGTGGATAGATGGACCAGGTGCGTGGTGCGTGCTTACTGTAGCCACTGAAACACCAGATACCGTATTGTGCTTTGAAAAATAACGGTGTAGTTAGTTTTTACTGTATTCTTAAGGAATAGTTCTCCATGCTCCCTGTATGAATATTTTTTGCACTGATTTTTGTCAGTGTTTTGGCTCCGATTTTCAGTCCAACTTAAGGAAAGAAACTGTTTTTTTTTAATTTATTTTATTTTTTTACTTAAGTGACCTATGAGTCTTTTAAGCAGAAAAGTAGAGAAGAGAGAAAAAAATATTCAGTTATGAATCTTGTTTCTTTTGTGTGGCGATTCACACTGACTCCAAAATCGATTTAAAAGATTAATCATTTGAAAGTTTATAATAGAGATGCATAATTATAATTATGTAAATTATATAAAATATAATTATAACATTATAATGTTCTTATAATAGAACATTTTTATGGTGTTTGTTATCAAAAACCATCTGATCTGTCTTTTTCTCCAAACTCAAGCGAATGAGTCTCGAACGCACTCATTACACGCACTCACTTAAGTTCTAAAACACAGCGAGTGCTTATTAGTCAACAGTCGCGTGCTTTAGAAACTCAGTGTAGTCGCAGCCACTCAAACCACATGCTCGCAGTCTAGTGGAGTTTTGAGACTTTGGAAGCGTTTGAGGAGGTTAAACGTCACCGTTTTGTTATAATCCTGCAGGTGGCACACTCTGAACTATTTACACATTTTCATCCCTTGTGGTAGGAGTAAATTACTTGCTAAGTCTGTTTAAAAATAATAATTATGGTAGACGACAAACATACTGTATGTGCTGCTCAGTTAAATGTTAACCTCTTGTATTTGAAGTTAGTTTGTACTGTTTAAATGCTGCACTTGATGTTTATGTGAGAAAACTAATGTTATAAGTAACCAGGTTACATTTAATTATTCATTAAAGTTTTTAAAAAAGTTTTAAATGTTTAAAAATCGGATGAAGTATACAAGAACTGAAAAAAAAAAGGAAAATCAGAAAACAAAATAACAAATTCCAAAACAAAATAACTAATTCAAAAAAACTAATTCAAAAAGAAAACAATAAAAGCAAAAACAAAATTTTAATATTAATGAGGCTGGACTACTACTTGTATATTTTGAGTGACAGACGTCTTGTCCAATAAGCGGTAAGAATTTCATTCCAAACCTACCTACCTACCTTTTTCGGTTTGTTCATTCTTACTGCTGATTGGACGAGACATCTGTCACTCAAAATATACAGGAAGTACTACAGCTTCATTGAGATTTAAATGAAGAATTTTATTTGCAAATTTGAACTACCTCTTCCAGTTTGCCTGAATTGTCATTGTGTTTTCTGATTTGCTATTTTGTTTCTGGATATGTCGTTGTGTTTTCTAATTTGTTAATTTGTTATTAGTTTGTTTTTGAATTTGTTGTTTTGTTTTTCGGTTTTGTTATTTTGTTTTCGGTTTGAATTTTTTGTTTTGCAATTCTCGGCCGCCATAGAAGTGGACTATTGGGATATTTATAAAATCGTGATACTTACAGAATCGCAATAATAATAATCGTGATACTTATATAATGATAATATCATATTGGGAGGTGACTGGCGATCTCTAATACTGTAAAAAGCATCTTACTTGAGGCATAGACCAGTGAGAAACAGGTGCAGATGATCAGGCCGGTGATTAGTATACTGGTGATGCTGAATGCTGAGTGGTTGAAGCAGATGAGGGGGGAAATGAAGTTGCTGCTGAGGTTGTTATATAAACATCCATTTTTTTTTTTCGCACATGCATCTTTAGGCACTTTGCAGCTTTTCGTCCCAATCGTTCAAATTTAATCACATTTTTTACGGCAGTACACAACACCAAGTTACCAGCAGGTCCTAAACCCAAGAAGTTGTCTAGGCTACATGAGACAACTTGCCACTGGGTAACAAAATGAGTATTCATTTACCATACCATCTGTTTCTCATTAAAATAATTAGAAAAACTTCACCAGACTAGCTGATACGTGACATTGTTGCACAGTGAATGCTATGCTTGAATGAGTTCACACTTTGAAACAATCAAAATGTAAGCAGGGACCCAATTTTTTTTCTTTTTTTTTTTTTTCTTTTTTAATGAATCCAATTATATTTATAAGTCCACAAAGAGTTGTTGATGAAGCATTACACAGTTGCTGCCTCTCAACAGATACATGAGAAACCTCCAGGGCTGGAAGAACAGTCTGGAAGGAGGCCCCACATGCTGAGGACTCGTTGGCAGCTTTTCCTTTACTCTCCGTTTGGGAGTCCTCCCAAACCGCCTCTATTTGCTGGTCTCACATCGCCGGTTTGCCTAATGTACAAGTGTAATTATTTGTAATATGAAGTCTTCAGTTAGGCTGTAAACAGTGGCAGTTCCTACAGTGCGGAGGTTATGATTTTTAAGAGGTGTAAATCCGTCATGCAATGATTTGTGTTTTCATCTGTTTCTAGAATTCTCAATTTGTCTTCAGGTGTTTCACTACTTTATGAGCCAATATATGAGGGTGAGTCAAAAATGATCCACACTTTGGCTGTAGAATTTATTTTAATGAACTTTTAGAAAAGACAAGTACGTCATTTGTCTACATAATCTCCGTATTTTTTCTATACACTTTGTCTATCTGTCAACAAGTTTTTGTATTCTCTATTTTAAGCTAAGCTGTGAGTCACGAATGCGCCGCTGTCTTCACTTCTGATAGTCCTCATAGGGTGATGGAGCAGGAGCAGGGCTATAGGGAGGATAATGATAGTGATGAAATTTAGGCTTAATAAACATCTCACTTTAATGAGCATTGATGATTGTTGAACTTTTTTTTTTTTCCTGATAATGTTCCAATTCTGGCGCTTGACAATCAAAGAAAACTGTAAGCATCAATTTTTTTCAGCTGATGGTTGACTTTTGAACTTTTTTTTGGTCAGTGATTGAGGATGTTTCTGATCCAATTTACTCGCAGGCTCATAGTGATGAATCCATGACTCGTCACCAGTAATTCTCTTAAAGCTTTTGCCTTCCTTAAAGTATCTGTCCAAAGTTTGTTTGCAGATATCCAAGCTCTTTCTCCATATAGTCTTCGATGAATAAAGGCACCAGGGACACCCTCAGACAACACAAAGAGCGAATCACTGCATGCTGCTCTTCTTTTCTGCAAATCACAAGTAGGGCGTGCATTTTTGCTCACATCGCAGTTACGACTGAACTGACTTAACACGTTGTTCACATCTGCACAGGGGAGACTGTAGCCTTGGACAGAAAGCACTGATAAGACATTTTAATATAACCGGAGTGTGGATAATTTTTGACTCACCTTCATAGTAGTTGAGGAGTTTTGTTACATCGTACCTCGAAAGGCATAACTGTAATCTGATGCAGTTTTGTTTACTTTTTTTTTTTCCAGTTTTGAATACAGCAATTTGAAGCATCTAACCAACCCAATGCAATGTCTTTGATTGGTTGAAGGACAGTACAAACCAACAGAAATACAAACAGTACCAGTTACAAGTTTGGACACAGGCTCCGTTGCAAAGATTTATTTTCTTTGTTCTACAACAATACGGGTGATCCAAATCTATAAAACAAGACATATGTCATTAGGTAATTAAGTAAGAAGAGTGGCAACAGTCACTTATTTTAAGACATGCTGGTCAGCTCTACTGGAATAGTTCTTGCAAGAACAGTATTGTGTCAAGTGCATTTGCAAAACCCATCAAGCACCATGATGAAACTGGGCTCTCATGAACACCATCGCAGGAAAGCAAGACCAAAACTTACCTCTGCTGCAGAGGAGAAGTTAATTTAAAGTTACCAGCCTCAAAAATCAGCTCATATTAGAGCCATTATGAAGGCTTTAGCAGACACATCTCAATATCAACTGTTCAAATGAGATTATTGCATATTTTGGACGCCTTCAGCATTGCTTTGCAGTGGAGAAAGAAATAAAAATCAGGAAAGACAATAGAGTTAGAAGGTGTGTCCAAACTTTTAACTGGTCCTGTGTACTAAATGGACTGGGGGAAATCGTGCAGAACTTCAAACAGATAGTAACCCGAGCTACAGCTCAACTTCCTGACTCAGGAGGCTGTGAGGTTTAACTCAATCTGTATTTGGATTGGGTTTTATTCTTTCAGCTACTCTATCGCTACATGAAAGCGGAAACTAAAGTATTTCTTAGCAATCGAGGAAATTGGTCCATCTGAAATAGCTGAAATGAAATAGCGTGTAGAGGAAATCGCTCCGGCTGGATTGTTCTGGCTGCCAGCGGGATGTGCTTTCCAACTGAATCATCTGTCCCCTACTTTGTGCTACAGCTACGTACGGTACGCCTGAACTCTTAGCTCCATCACAATGATCCTAATAACTCTGACCCTGAAGATGTCGGTAAGGGTGTGTGCCGGGACGGTTTACCAGGCCAATCATCGAGTCCAATGATAAGTTCGTTAGATAGCCCACCATGCGACTGTGCTGCCCATGCCATGCTCATTTTAATTCAGGTTTCAGTCCCAGAAAGTGGCGACCAGCTCTAATTTTAACTCACAACTACTGTATAAGAGGATAATTACATGTCTTAATACAGATTATGGGAAATAAGTGAGTATTCGAGTATATCTCTGACAGGGGTGACATTGTGTTCCCGGTCTTTATTCTCTGCTGAGAATACCTCAGCTCGTCAAGTGCATTCTTTGTGCCTACAATAAAAGGCAGCAAGCTTTGAGCTGACATTTCGGCTATGAACTATGGTGTTCTCTCAAGAGTGTAAACGCAAGGAGAATTTAGCATTAGATTTATATACCAGCTTTTGTGTTGCACACGGTTTAGTCGCCATTTTCATTCCCCTCCATGTGCCCGATTCTGAAAAGAATGCCAAGCCTTGTATGCGAGCTAATTAATATGATGAGTAAAAATAGTTCCTACTGACATTCAAACCACATCCTTGGTTCACCTGCATCCGAGGTGGTGAGTTACAAGATGGTGAGATTTAGAAAATTTAAACTTGCTTTTATTTACCCGCACCTGCTCAATGCTGGACAAAAGTCTTGAGCCTGCATTTCATTTCTTCATATGAAGAGCCAGACTGTACTGTATGTTTTTAACATAGTCTTGGGAAAAAGTTCTCCAGGCGTCCTGTCCTAAAGTGTATCTTTATGCACTTTGCAGCCTCATTCACTCTCTCACTCATCGTCAATACCGCTTTATCCTGTGTACAGGGTCGCTGAGAGACTTCCAGTAGAACATGATTCAGGTTTCATTCTGGATGGGATGCTCACACATACATATGCTTGTCTTTGCACTGTGGGAGGAAACTGGAGTACCCGGAGGAAACCCACCAAGCACAGGGAGTACAAGCAGACTCCATGCACACAGACACAGAGGACTGTTTGGACAGTGAGAGTACATAACTCAATGCACATACCACACACGCTCACAGTTGACCTGATGCGGGAATCAAACCCTCAACCCTGGAGGCGCGAGGCCACAGTGCTGACCGCTATGCCATGTAGATGTTTTAAGCTAAATATCACCTTGTTGTGTCACTTTCTCTCTCACTCATTGTCTATATTGTGCATACATACACTTACACGCTCAGGCGCACACTAGGGGCAATTTGGGAACGCCAATTAGCCTAACATGCAAACTCCATGCAAATACCGACCCGAGGCAGAAATCATACCCGGATCCTGGAGGTGCAAGGCCACAGTGCTAACCACTTAGCGATCGTGCCACTATCTTGATGTGTGAACAGGGAAAATTAAGAACATTCTCTAATTTCTTTAGTTCTTCTAAGCCTAGTTAAACAATGGGTGGCACGGTGTTGTAGTGGTTAGCACTGTCACCTTGAACCACCAGGGTCCGGGTTCGATTGCCGGCCAGACTCGATTCCCGTCTCTGTGTGCCTGGAGTTTGCATGTTCTCCACATGCTTGGTGGGTTTCCTCACACAGTCCAAAGACATGTAGGTTAGGCTCATTGGCGTTCCCAAATTGTGTGAGTATGTGTGTGCCTTATGATTGGCACCCTGTCCAGGGTGAACCCTCCCTTATGCCCTAAGTCTCCTGGGATTGGCTCCAGGCCCCACGCGACCCTGAATACAGGATAAAGCAGTAAAGACGATGAGTGAGTGAGAGAGTATGTAGTTAAACAACTTGTCTACAAGATGTCTGCAAATTTAAAACAACAATAACTTATAGACCAAAATTTCGATATACTGTGATCTTCTAGAGTCCCTTTAGTGCATGTTATCCTTTAAAAAAAATCAAATAAATTTGTTGTGGAACAATAAATATTTTTTGTTACATCCAGTAGAAGGACGCATCTTGTAATGTTCTGCACCAAACAGAATTTCGTTCAGATCGTTCTATAAACCCTCACGTCAATGAGCCGCTCCAACAACCGACACAGGAACAAAGGCTCATTTCAACACTCATAACATTTTGCTTCTAACTTGCATGTGCGAATTAGCAGGATTCTCACTTAGTATCACGTCACCGCACACTACTCGCCAAAGTTGGACTGACACTTAAAGTGACTGGCACACCACGGAAGCGTGTTAGGAAGAAGCCTAAAAAAGGGACCCAACATTACATCCAAATAGCCCTTGGCTTCAGTTTATTCTAACACGGCTCGTTGCCAGCAGTCGTCCTCTTATTGACTTTTCCTGTTATCTTTTTCTCCAACTAAATGCTCTTCTAAAAGGGTACAATGATCTTGGCAGCTGTTTATTTTCACTGTACTATCACAAGCGATTTAAACGCCCGTACCTTAATCTACCTCCATCTCTTATTTCCTCTCGCACCTGTCCACAGTGCATCACTTCCTGTGAAAACTTTTTGTCATGTCACAAGATTGAAAACGCCCATTAGAAATTTTACCATGGTAATTCTGCGGTACCTATAACATGGTAGAGTATACACAGTAGTACCATGGGACTTATTTGCCACACTATGGTACACGGTTCTACCATGGTAAGTTCTTTGGCACAACTGTACATGTACTATATCATGGTATAGGGTTCTAACATGTCCTGGAGTATGGTACTATGGAACATACAGTACATGTTTAGGTACCCTTATAGTAATATATATATATATATATATATGGTATGGTAAAACTGAGTGTACTTAAGTACCATAGTGTATAGTATGTTGAAACTCTTAATGCTGCATACAATAATATGGTGCTTCTTGTACTATTCTGTACCAGTACTGTAGTATGTCATATGGTACAGTATGTGCAAACATACAGTACCATATTAAATGCCAGCTGAACTTTGGTTTCAAGTACCATTGTACCTCCCCTGGTACTCTATAAAGTCCTATGGTGTGTATCATGGTAATGTATGATTTTCCAAAGTAATACTAAGGGTATATAGGATGAAATATGAAATTGCTTATGGGAGAGCTATTTATTTGAGAAAAAATGGCATGTCATGTAATGCAATGTGAGGCCTTCATTTCTGCTCTTCTGTCTAAAAACAACAACAAAAAAAGAAAATTAGTTGTCACAGGCAAATGATAACAGATATAAAAGGACACCGAATGAATATGAAAGAATTAGCTTGTAGAACAGGCAGCACGGTGGCATAGTGGTTAGCACTGTGGCCTCGCACTTCCAGGGTTCATGCCTCCCTAATCCATCATGTTCCCCCCCGTGCCTGGTGGGGTTCCATCGGGTACTCCGGTTTCCTCCCACATTCCAAAGACATGCAGATTAGGTTAATTGGTGTTCCAAAAATGCCTGTAGTGTGTGTGTGATGGATTAGCCCCCCATCCAGGGTGTCCCACACCTTGTGCTCTAAGTCTTCTCTTGTGATAGGTTCCAGCCCCCAGACCCTGTAAATAGATGGTATAGAAGATGAATGAAGAAACTTTATAAAAACGATTTTGTATTTTTTTGGCAAATGATTATGTACATACCTAAATCATTAACGTTAATGGAAAATGGCGCTGGCATCAAAATACATGTTTTATTTGTGGATATTGAATTTTTCCTAAAAAGTTCATAAAATAGATGGAAATCAGGGTGAAGATCAGATTACTGTAAGATTGAATAAGATGTCTGTGCCATGGGCCATTCTGATCTAAAGTCCACAGGAAGTGGATAAACCAGCGCAATGTGCCCTCTTGTGTCAAACAGCTGGGAGGAAGGAGGAAAAACACATATGCGCTTACATGAAATATCTATTAATCATGAGCTGTCCGGTTTGATGAATGAAACCGGGAAATGAAAGTTACTAAAAAAAGGTGACTGTTTAGCCTGAGCTCATTTCTCAGCTCTACAATGTCAAATTAATATTGCAAGAACAGGTGTGTAACAATACCGTAAAGCCTGGCATTATCCTAGTACCTACTTTACTACCTTACTAATAAAATAACACTGAATGTACTGTAGCTTAACGACGTACGGTAATATGTGGAAATATAACACATATAATTTAAAGTGAACACATTGTCAGAATCTTTCAGCATTCGGTAGGTTATAGACAATGCAGAAAGGATGTTGTGCTTTAGTTATAATAATAATAATAATAATAATAATAATAATAATAATAATAATAATAATAATAATAATAAATTGAATGAGAGTTGCAATGAGACTTGCACACAGGAGGGCGGTGCACTATGGGTGGGGTGAGGTGCAATAAAGGTCAATGCTGTTTAAAATTATGAAAACAAATCATTGTGCCAAACGAACTATGCAGGGGAGGATTTCCCTGAATGTGAAGCATTTAGAGCGGATTAGTTTGACATGTGGAGGTGGAGTAATGTAGTTATTACCAGCGTATCGCCTGGGATTTTAGCCCTGCCTGATTCTGTCATGTCAATAATTTTTCCCAGTGCAACCCTGTGCCTGGAAAGATTACGCCCTATATACTGTACCTTTTGTAAACTGACCAACAGAAATAACCCCGGGCGATACACTGTATATCCCATTTGTACTGACATGCTGGTAAAGATTTTATTATCGTTTTGGAATGAGAGAGATTGTGCTTTTTTCATTGAGAATAATGGAAGGAAGCAGTCTTTTATCTTCTTTCAAGTATTGATTGCAGAACAATAAACATAGATGATTTCTTTGAAGAGTTTATTTTCAGCTTGATCAAGTCCCCAGGCTAGCTCGTCCCTTTCCCACAACAAAATGCGTGAGTATCAGGCATGGAAATACTACCTTTTTAATATTTTTTAAACAGGTGATCATGCTGATCATGGGGCAACATAACGCACTCAGAGAAAAGCACTGTCTGCCTTCTTCTGTTCATGAGAGACCCACGATTGACATTTGGAACCATTGTTGTGATTGCTAGGTGAGGATATAGACTGTATAAAAAGAACTAGGCAACACCTTTGTGATGTCACATGGGTTTTCTGAAGAGCAGTTTTAAAGCTCAACTGTGGAAGCTCACAGTCTTGGTAGTTTCTCCACGGTAACGTGATTAATCCATAGAAGGGCAGATGGGTGGAACGAACAATATCAGCCTGTTGGTTGGAACACGCCTACTTACCTCAGTTACCACATTTTTTTGTGGCAAGTTAAACTACAATGACTCCCGTTACCGGGTCAGCTTACAGACAAGTAGCGTTTAATACTTGCAATGCAGTGGTCACTCAAATCAGCCACGCCCATACAGTAATTATGTAAAGATTTATGGCTAATTAACAATGTGCCCCCTGTACAGTTGTTATAAATGGGAAATGAACTAAGGAGATTTAAAAAATTGTACTAGGCTGCAAAAATGTATTCAAATTTATTTGATAAAAGTTTGACATTTTAACACCTGGGTCAATAGGTATTGACTCTTTTCTAAAGTTTAGTGGGCATTTGATGAATTGCACATTTTGGCACTTGACCTTTTTTTTGTTTTAGAACCATAGGTTGACCCTTGGGAGAGAGTAACACCATTGCTCACACCCTAGACACCTGTTCATGGATGACAAATAATTGAAAAACAATAATTGAAATAATAATAATAACCTAATCTGCATGTCTTTGGAATGTGGGAGAAAACCGGAGTACCCGATGGAAACCCACCAGCCATGGGGAGAACATGGTGTATTCAGGAGGCATGAACCCTGGAGGTGCAAGGCCAAATTATAGAGGTTAGCTTGAAATCACATTACAATAGCAATGCTTCTGTGGTCTTTATTTATTGAGTTACCTAATACATGTATGTTTAATGCATATGTGATTGTCATGTGACCCATAGGAGCCTCAGGTGAGCTCTAGTTCTGTGAGTCAAGTTGATGAGCGATGGAAGTGGTAGATTGATGGGGAGTGGTAGAGGGGTGCAAAATAAAGGTGAGTCCTCAGCAGCATGTTCGCATTAAAGGCCAAAAGGCCACTCACAATCCTTTGGTGGCTGCTGCAGGTGGGAGTTCAAAGGAACAGAGACACAACAATCGTGATCCTGTATCTGTGGCGGCAAGCCATAATCAAGAGCATAGTTGCCGAGGTGGTGGTAGTTCCCGACTGGGGTCCTTGACGTCGAGGCAGCGGCTGATTTTTTTACCGGGGCTGAAGCGTGGTGACTGGCCATAAGTGAAAGCAAAAGTGCCTTGACGGCTAACCCTCAGCGGACTGCTGAGCAGGGATGAGCACTCCTCAGTTAAAAGTCAATGGGGCACACAACATACAGATCTGGACATTAAGAAGGCGCACTTTTTCCCACGAGGTCCCGCAATTCGGCGCGCGCCATGCCGCGAGATCCCACAAGCAACATTTGGGAATTTAAACAAATGTGTTGTGCTTCACTGAATATCCGCCAGATGGCGCACGGAAGGACTTTACCTAAAAGCCAGACCAAGAACAACGAAGAATAGTGTACAATTAGTTAGCTTTAAACAATATTGTTTCCAATGCTGAAGCAAACATGAATTTTAATTTGTTTTACAATAGATCTTTCATGACGAATGTTCGTATATGTGCTTCATCTTATGTTCATAATGAGGAAAAGAGATGCGTTTAGAGCATGCCATTTTTAGCCCAGCTTTCCCCTCATTTTTCCTGACTCCGGACCCTGACTCTTTGCTCCTTACTTATTAAAGAGAGAAGAAAGTTCATCATCCAATATAGCAGTGTTGTGTTTATCGGCCCCGTCCCCATACCAAATTCAAGGAGTGAAAAAGGTTTGGGCACGTTGACTGGTGGAACAGTTTTAACATACAGTAGTGGGCACTAAGGTAACTAATGTATGATTGGCTAGCCATATGATACTGTAATTCTTTACACCAGCTCTGAATTATATGTTATATTTTATACTGTAAATTTAAACATTAAATGGAAGGTGCAAACAAATGCAAAGTGAGTGTTGACTTAGCTTGATAAACAGTAGTCGAAGCTCATGTCCTAATGATTTGCACAACAAAAGGGCAAAATCTGCTGCTGTTTGAATGCGTTATACATTATACAGTAGCTTTCTTATTATGGTTTATCATCATATCAATCGCACAGAATAATTGGATTGCTGTTATGCTCAAAACACACACTTGTGCCGCTCCTTTGAGCTTCAAGCTTTTAATGTGTGTGAGTGGGCAATGTTTGAAGTGATAACCACATTGCCCTTTTTCATGCCCTCTATTATCACACTCATCATTTTTATTAAAGTGAGCATTCTTTGCACTTCTACAGTACTGTATATACACCCGCAATCCTGAAGACACTTAAGACTCTTAGACACACGCACAAAACTTTTTTTTTTTTTCAAAATGGTGACGAAACGAAACAGTAATCAAAGGAAACGGAGACGCTAAGAGATGATAGGAAGACTGGGCGGATGTTTTCTCAAATTGAATTCAATGCTAATTAAAATTAATACAGAAAGGAATCATGGAAAGCGAGCTTCCTTTTTTTTTGTTGTTGTTGTTTTTTCCCCTCCAATTGTGGCCCCCACGCCCATTTTAATGACGTTATGGTAAATGTTTGACAATTATTGCTCTCTGGATGCATCACAGATTTCCAATAACCTCGCAGCGCTTACTAAGTGGGGAATTAAAGTGTGTACTTAAAGCACATGCAGTATTGTCATGGCCTTAAACAAAAGTAAACGAAGCGTAGATTTTCAATTAGTCGGTTATTAAATGATCCCGTTATTATTCTGGATGTGATCATTGCACGCGTAATGCTTTATGATTTGAGGGTACTGGGATTAGCAGAGTAGGCTTATTAGCATGGACACAACTCTCTCTCTCTCTCTCTCTCTCTCTCTATTTCAATTATCGTTGGTTCTCAGAAGAACCTTGAATAGACACTAGAGAAGATAGTTATTAGTGACAAAGCAGGCTGTTTCCTTCCATCATCAATTTACTGAATATTCTGTCTTAGTGTCTGGTACATTTCACACTGTGTGGTTCTGTATAATGGAAATACTAAGTGCACCCACTGGATACGGATAGCCTTGACGCATTCTCCAAGAAGTCCGAGCTGAACAGACCCGGGCAAAGAGGTGCTGGGTTCTGAAGTTGAATCAGTTTGACTGAAATCATCCACTTTTTGTTATTATTATCTTTGTAACTACTTTATCATGAAGGATCCATGGGGTTTATTGGAATAGAGGTGGGAATATAGCCTGGATTGGATGCCAGTCCATTAAAGGGCACCATGCGCACATGCATTCACACCTAGGGCTATGTGACGTAACCTGAGATCAGTATTGAATAAGAGACCTTGTAGCTGTATGTATGGCGGCAACAGCACCCACTGTACCATTGTGCTGCCAAGAAAAATCAAGGATAATTTGCTCATTATTCTGACTCATTCTCTATAACGCTTATCTTGGACTTGGGGCACATGGTGGGGTACACCCTTGATGGGGTGCCAATACATCGCAGGGCACAAGCACATACACACACTTACACACACTTTAAGCAATTTGGAAACGCCACTTACAGTAGATTAATATGAGTATCTAGAGGAAACCCACCAACCATTAGGGTATTATACAGTATTTGACCCTAGTTCTTTTAGTCATTCATTACCATGGGAAAAAAATGTTAAAAACAAAAAATTAAGCAGTGTTTGACCTATAGAAATGAGAAAGTTTATATGAAAAATATGATTCCTGAAAATTTAGGCTGGAAAAATTTAATACAAAAATATTAATATTAATAATAACACCACCACCACAAAGGGCGTTCAAGTCAAACCGGGACTTTCTTTCTATATAATCCCCTGCTACACTAATGCACTTTTGCCAGGGTTTCACAAGTGCTTGGATACCATCAAGGTAGAAAGTTTTCTCAGTATGTCAGAGCCATGTTCAGACTGCCTCCTTTACATCTATAATGCTGGCCTCGCAGGAACTCCTTTAATGGCCCAAACATGTGGAAATGATTCAAGCTGTATGGAGGATGTGGAAATAACTCCACACCGAGTCCAAGCAATGAGCAAATGGTTACTTGTGAATAATTGTGGATACAGTTCCCACAGACAAATGCGCCTCTTCTGCAATATGAAGTCAACTTATCTGTCGATTTTCAAGGATCAGGCATTTCACCTCAGCCGGGATTGTCATTCTCGGACATATGGCCTTCTTTGACACATTTGCACCGTTAACATCTTTTACTGCGACGCGTTTGACTTGAAAGTCCCATTGTAATAATAATTAAGTTCAACCTTTATTTGGCACATATACATTAATAAACAGTGAAATTCTTTCTTTGCGTATCCCTGCATAGTTGGGGTCAGAGCACAGGGTAAGCCATGAGACAGTGTCCCTGAATACCCAGATAGGGTATGATCAAGGGCCTTGCTCAAGGGCCCAACAGTGGTGTGGATCCTCAACTTACAATAACAACCTAGAGCCTTACCCGCCTGAGCCACCACTCACTATAATAATAATAATAATAATAATAATAATAATAATAATAATAATAATAATAATAATAATAAAAGTTGTTCTCGATGCTGAGATAACACAGTCTGCCCTTAAATCACTTCGAAGCTGAAAGAAAATATATTTTTGAGCATCTGATATTCAAGCAGCTTATAAAGTGTTTAGCAAATTTCTAATGTGCATTTGTTTCTCTCTCTCTCTCTCTCTCTCTCTCTCTCTCTCTCTCTCTATTTCTCTCTCATCTTCCCTGAAACTGCACATGTCTCTGTTATGTAACCGTGGGTTTTTGCAGAATGAATATTTAATTAGAGCCCTTAATGTGGAGAAAGCATGCAAATGAAAAGGCTGGGTGTGGGAGTGGAGCAGCCAGCAGATCCTCCGGCCAGAAAATCTCCTCTCCGGGAAAATAATGTAGCAGTGTACAAAAGAACGAACGAAAAATATGGAAATCCAGCCACAGTGTTCGTCTTCTCGTGTCATATGTGTGTGGTATTATTCATTTATTTTGATGTCGTCTTGTCTTTTCATGTTTTCAGTTCGCACATCAGAAAACCAGGAAGCGGCTTAAAAAAGCGTCTCTTAGAATTGAATATTGTACAGTATGTACATGATCGATGTGATAAAACGTGGGTGTTTATGGAAGAAAAAAAAAACGTGAACACGTCAAGTCAAAAACTGTATTGTCACTTCCGGTATTATTCAAGTGCGAAGTCCTAGTAAATGGCTGCGAGTGGTCACAGTCAAAGTGTGACATTAGTCATTATTTATTATTAACAATGATAAAAAATACTGCTATGTGTTTGTATAGTATCTTTTATATAAAGGCCCAAATGTACTTGTGAGTAAGATGAAGATTAGTAAAGCCAGAAGTATATAAAAAGTTTACATCAGGATTTCAATAAAAATTTATATTTCATTTTCCCAATCGATTTAGTGAATCATACAGATCAAGGCACCCTAATTTTGCCACTCTTAGGATTTTCATTTACATGCATGTTACTGTACGTTATTCACTTGTACATGCATGTGATGAGCGATATTTATTCACGGCGTTACCATAGCAACGGATTAAGAGCACAGCAACTGATCATCTATAGAAAATACTGTAAATCTATTCTCACAAAATTTGTGGTTACATAACAATCTTACTGTACTGACTTCACTATTTACTGTATACCATGATTTATAGTATCTAATACAAGGGAAAAACATGTACAGTATGACTCTATGGTTCAAATCAAAGTCAATTGAAAACAACTGTAAATCAATTATAAATCTATTACGGTGATGTGGAAAGAATCGTGGTGATAACTGACCTTGAAGTAAAAAGCTCCGTCACCTTCAGGGTCCATCTCCAGATCTCAGCAGACGTCCTTAAAGACTGTCGCAACCTGTTTTAGACATCAGCAGAAATGTGCTGATTCGGTATTTACCCTTTCTCAGAACCCTGAGCTAAGCCATTTGCTTGCAATTGTACAGGTCTGATTTCTCAATGCCGCTCTGTGAGTGGAGGAAATCAGTACAGCAATTGCTGGATTGCAGGAAAAAAAAAAAAAAAACTTCCTGATGGTTTTGAGGGACATAAGAGAAGGTTTTTTTTTTTTTTTTTTTTTTTTACAGATTGTTGAGCGGGTGAAAATTAGCGTATTACAAAGCTGCATGTCCCAATAGCACATCGGCAGCTGTTGCTTAAATGTAGTAAGTACCAATAAGACAAAGTGTAAAGTAATAGCATGCCATGAATACAGACACTGCAGCGTAGTATCATGATGTGCTTGAGGAAGCAGGCTGTAAAATTACCAATATATGGTTTCGGTCAAAGCCTGCAGCAGTAGTAATATGCAGTGGAGGATGAAGCCTGTGAGACTACTAATATGCAGTGTAGGAATAACCATGTAGGAGAAAGAATATGTGGCATGCAGGAGCACTTACTGTATGGGCAGATGGGGACGACACCTATAGGAGCGCTAAGTTGTAGGATGTAGAACTGCTAATATGTAGGTTAGTGTAAAGTCTATACAGTATGTGTACTAATATTGGTTTAAAAGAAAGCTAGTAGGAATACTAATATAATAATAGCATATGGTTTAGAAAAAAGCCTGTAGGAGTAGTAATACAGTATGTGGTGCAGACTAAAGCATGCAGGAGTATTATCAGGTGGTTATGTGGTTTAGACTAAAACATGTAGAAGTACTAATATGTGGTCTGGAACAAAGTCAGTAGGCATATTAATATGTGATTTGGAACAAAGCCCACGGGAACACTAATATGTGGTTTGGAATAAAGCCTGTAGGAGTAGTAATGTGGGGTTTAGAGCAAAGCCTGTGGGAATAGAAATAAGTGGATTAGAACAAAGCCTGAAAGAATAGCAAATATGTGGGGGTATAATAAAGCATGTAGGAGTGGGAGCCTGTACTGACATAAAATACTCCTACAAGCTTTGTTCTAAACCATATACAGTATTAGTACTCCTACAGGCTTTGTTCTAAACCACTAATATGTGGGTTGGAACAAAGGCTTTACGAGTATTAATACTTTTAGTTTCATACTAAAAACTGTTGGAGTATAATATGTGATTTGGAACAAGGCCTGTTGGAGTACTAATATTTGGATTAAACTAAAGCCTGTACTAGTATTTACTGTACATGTAGACGAGAACAAATTCTATAGGAGAATTAATACTTTATGTGGCTTAGATTAAAGCCTACAGTATAAAAGTATTGATATGTAGTTTATGAGAAATCATGAAGGAGTTGTAATATGTGGATTAAACTAAAGCCTGTTGGAGTATTATTAAATGATTTGAACAAAGCCTTAAATGTAATAATCTAGGGTTAAGAGCAAAGGCTAAAAAAAAAAAAAAAAAACTTAAAGAAGTGAAAATATGTGTTATACTAAAGCATGTAGGAGGTTTAATATGTGATATGGAACAAAGCCTGTATGAGTATTAATACTGCGTGTGATTAGTCCGTAGGAGTAATATAGTATTATGGGATTTATTAGAACGCCTGTGGGGGCAGTAATATGTGATTTGGAGCAAAGCCTATATAAGTAATAATGCTGTATGTGATTGAGATTAAAGCCTGTAGGAGTACGCACTCACTCACTCACTCATCATCTATACCGCTTAATCCTGTATTCAGGGTCACGGGGGGCCTGGAGCCTATCCCAGGAGACATAGGGCACATGGCAGGGTACACCCTGGACAGGGTGCCAACACATACACTCACTCATTCATTCACACACTATGGGCAATTTGGGAACGTCAATTAGCCTAACCTACATGTCTTTGGACTGTGGGAGGAAACCCACCAAGCACGGGGAGAACATGCAAACTCCATGCACACAGAGACGGGAATCAAGCCTGGATCGAACCCGGACCCTGGCGATGCAAGGCGACAGTGCTAACCACTACACCACCGTGCCGCCCCTGTAGGAGTACTGATATGCAATTAGGATGATGCTTGTAGGAGTTGTAATATGTACTGTAGTTCAAATAGGAGTTTTATATGGGTATTATATGGGTTAGTGCAAAGCCTGTACTAGTACTGTAGTACTATACGGTTTAAAACAAAGCATTTAGTAATCCAACTACGCACTTGAACATAAAGCCATGTGGGTACATGCTGAGCAGATGTCTTGGGTCTTGTATATTTATTATTATTGCTGGTAGTTTACATACTGTAGGATAGTTGCATGAATGACATAAGATGCAAAGTAAGGGGATGGAACAATATTTAAATGAGGGATTTGTGTGTCTTTGTTTGTTCTCAGCTGTGGCAATTACAGTAGATCCCAAAGGCACTCTTCAAAGATGAAAACTTAAGCTTGTCAAACATGTCTATAGTTTATGCATTAATGATAATGCTGATTATTCAGGTGGTGTTCAGGTGTAGAATTCCCTCTTTCTCACCGTTTATGCTATTTTTATTTATTTATTTATTTATTTATTTATTTTTTGCAATCCATGAATTCATGAAACACTTTTTCACCATGTTGTGAAAAAGTGTTTCATGAATTCATGGATTGCAAAAAAGGACCCTTGACTCAGTGGAGAGATTCTAGCTGTGAAAATTATACAACCATTCATCTAACTAACATAGTAGCATACAGTACAGTAGATGTGTCCTTGAGCTTGACCCCAACTGGTTTATTTTGTATCGACTTACAAAGATGTGCATGTTACACTCCCGCTCAAAAGTGTGAACACACGGTCTAATTCCATGGTCTTTTCTAACTTTTATTCCTTTCTATATTTTGAAGTTTTCCAAAATATGCAGCAATTTCCTTTGCACCGTTGGTATTCAGATGTGTCTGCTACTTATGCTCTGTAAAGCCTTCATAACGGCTCAAATCTCTAAAAAGTGATGTTAATTGGTGATTTCTAAGGCTGGTTCCTCTAAATGATCCTCTCCTCTGAGTTTTGGTCTTGCATTCCTGGGATGGTCTTCGTCCTGTAAGAACCAGTTCCATCATGGTGATTGATGGGTACTCGACAATACTGTTCTTGCAAGAACTATTCCAGAACAGCTAACCTACATATCTTAAAATAACATCAGCCTGTGTTAGTTAATTACCTAATGCCATATGTGTTATTTCATCTTTTTGAAATCTCCAGTATTGTTCTAGAATGTAGCTAATTGATTACAAAAGCAGAATCATGAAACGATTAAGCTGGATATAAGCTGGATATAAGCCAGCTTCTAAGTGCTAATCTTTTGCAATGGTTAAGAAGGATATTTTACCAGCATCAGCATGAAAATGCAAAATGTGAGCAGATGTGATGGTTCTGAAGTGTGAAAAGCTGCTCTACTTGTATTTCACTCCTCTGATGAGCAGATTTTCCCTCAGTGCCACTAATTACACCACACAGATATGTGTATTTGAGTGTATGGTTGCTGGTGACAGCAGGACTGATGGCATGCGCTAACGAGCAAAGTTAACTTTACACCCCTGTTGTGTTCGCTATCGGCCAATGACGTCCCAGTGACCTGGAAAAAAAAAAAACTGGCAGGATTTTATCACAAACTACTTCACATTCACATCACCGGTGCACTTTTACTGTATATATATATATATATAAAATGCTGTAATGAAGGTGGATGGATAATGATGAGATGTATGCTTGTGATAGTGTTTCTATAACTTCCTGTATACTGGGACATCTCCAAAGCAAACTGGTGTCCATTATATCCAAACGACTGCATAGAGTGAACAAGCTGTGTGATTTGGGACACTTCCTTAGTGGATTGGGACATTCATGAGGGAGTGTGTAGGGTGTATACTGTAGGTTCTGATATATCGACGCTGGATACATCCAGAGTGGTATGTGGTTTGGGACATTTCTAAAGTGGTTTGAGGTGTGTGTAATGGTGTTTATGTCTGTATTGTGAATAGGCTGTGTGGTTTGGGGCACATCATTACTGGACTAATATTGGTGAAATATGTCATGGATAGACTTGGTGATTTGGGACACTTCCACAGTGAAAGACATTTAAGTGGGGTTTTATTTGACTTCTGTAACTTATGGAGTGTGCAGAGAGAGAGAGAGAGAGAGAGAGAGAGGGAGAGAGAGGGCCTTAGAGGACAGAGATTTATGTGGCCTGTCTTGAGAAGGAACTGTATGGACTTGACACACCCATACTTGACTAAAAATGGTCAGATATTTAAAACGGTGCTAACATGACCTCCTGTTTATAGTGAATAGGCTGCGTGGTTTCGGACACGTCCGCAGAGAATAAACATTTACTGTAAGAGTCATTATTTGGCCTATATAGTGCATAAAGTGTGTCGTTTGGGATATATCCAACGGAGTGGAAAGAGACAAAGATGTGTTTATACGGCCTGTGTAGTGAATAGGGTGCGTGGATACACAGTGGACAGATGATAGAGAGCCATGTTTGTCAGCGTTTAGTGATCATTGTGTGTGGTTTGGGTCTTGTCACTGGTGGACTGATAATGATGAATCATAAGTTATGATATTTATGCAGCCTGTATAGAGAAAAGGGTCTGCGGTTTGGGACACGTCCACAGTGGACTAATGATGGTGAGGAATTTATGTTTATGTAACAGAATAATAAACAGACTGTAGTGAAGCCAATCCAAAACTGAGTGTTCCTTGTACTGTTCCCTGGATTAAAGGGCTACATAATGCTAATGATCTTCCACTGGAGAAATCAGGAACTAGTGGCACACTACTAGTATAAGTCAATCTTTTAATATTTATTTATTTATTTATTTTTAGAACACATCTTTGAACACAATCCATTTTCTAAGCCCATTCTACTTGTTTCTTTTTAGATCTAGATTTATCATTCAAGTCCACTGTAACATCCGAACAGTTTGCCAAGAAACTAATCCTGACTTGTTTTCTTTCCTGAAGTGGGTTATTCTTCTTATATCACGACAGCGCAAATTGTATTATTTCTTCCAGAGCAAAGAAGAGCGCTCCATCAAGACTCACGCTAGCCATGTTTACATACTGTAAGCAGCATTTCTACAATCGAAATTAATTACTTTTCAAACTAATTTCATTTTTCCTCCCATGAAATCTCCTCCCATGGAGAGATTGTTGAAATGTAAGATTATTAAAAATCAGAAAAAAATTAATTAAGCAAAAATGCTGTTGTATCTTGTTCTATTGGCAGAGATTATTACTTCTTAAAAAAAAAAAATCCTGAAACTTTAAACAAAATAATCTGCCAATAGAACTAAAAAAAATGTGCTTAAAATTTTAGGAAAATTTAATTAGAAACAAGAGTAATATTTTTATATTTAGTTTATTTAAATTTAATTCTAAGAAAGTGTAGATTAATTTAAGATATTTTCACTTTCTGCAATATCATTTTCTGCAGTGTTTAAGGTTTGGTTAGGCTTTTCTGATAAATCCCGCCTTCTTGATTATAATTGGATACAAAAACCCAATCTTATTTGTGATTGGTTAGATGCTTTATTACGTATAAATGCTGTGCCATTCAGTGCCAGAGACCCAGAAGCTGAAAGTAAACACAAGTTGGAGAGAGTTGTTCACGCTGATTTTACTGATCAGGAATGGAAGCAAAATTTACCTTTCAGAAAACATCTGCAGAAAGAGGATGTTTAATCTGAAAAGTAAAAAAAAATGTTTTAGTGTGTTTATATTTGCTTATTGAATGGATTTAAAAAGGTTTACACCACTACTCTCATTATAATTGAAAATTAATTCCAGTCAGACCAGTCAATCCCCCAATATTAGTGAAATTTTAGATTTCATGTAAATATAGCTACTGATTAGAATTTGTCATGGGGACTACAGGACTAAAGAGGCCTAAGCGTTCTGCTGTATTGTGAAACATATTTTCCGTAGGAAATAACGTAAATGCACATAATCCTTTCCAAGCACCCAAAAATATTACCAATATTACCAATTTCCAACACTATAATCACATTTTAGCATATAAAATCAATCAAAAGTAAAATATGAAATGAATAGACATTAAGCCGTACTTAACCATAATTTGCTTTAAAAACCAAACTGAAAGTGGCTTCCTCTTCTTCTTGCTACCATCCTTGCTACCATTCTTGGGACCCATGGTGCTATGTCTTCACTAAATCTTGCAGAAAATGCAAAAACAAATGTACCACTCTATTTATCAATTAAATGGATTATCAAAAGTCTACACACTGCTACTCTCATTCTAATCAGAAATTTATTCCAGTCTGTTCATCATGTTGAGGTGTTTACATTATGCATTTTTATTCTGATTTGGCAATTATTCCAATTATTTATTATTTATCTACACTATATCAGTGCTTGCAAATAAATATTATCAAGTCTATTTTTGCAGTGAACCAAACCTCTTGTTTACCATAAATCTTGTACTGTAAATCCATATTGAATAAATGTTTCTGCATAATTCCTTTACCAGCAAATGTATATGAGTGCAGCATTAAAATGTTCACTCTACATTGGAATATACAGTAGAGTTTAAATATGACTCAGCTCCATGTCATGAATCAATTCATTCATAAAATAAATGAATTAAACAACAACAACAAAAAAAGAGATTATCAGGTTTGAAATGGAGATTTGTAAGTCCTACATGTCCCTACATGGGGTGACCCTTAGTTTAGGATCCCCTGTTGTTATTATTGAACAATTCTCAACCACCTGACTCACCAGGTTGTTACTATCCCCTGTTTCCTGTGCTGGAACATTATGTGCGGAAGCTCGCAGGATGATCCAGGTGTATCAGAATGATCCAATTACTACGACATGAAGTTGATGTTGTAAACTGTAACCTGTACATCCCCGAGGGCCACCTTCAAAGCTCTAAAACTGTAATGTGGTCCGTATTAGTGCACTTCATTGTGCTAATGACCCTACACTGTAGAGAGCAGGGAGACATTTACGAGCCGGTATACGAGTTCCTAAATAGCACCAGGTGAGAGCGATCAGTAGCGAGCTCTGATAGAGTCAGAGCTGTATTTGCTGTTTGTTTGTTCCTCTGCTGTTCGCTGAGTCATATTCGCGACGAAAATGTATTTGAAGGAGTTGCAGCTCATTAGTCCACACAGTGTGCGGGCTCTTTTATGAGCTCCAGGCTGTTTGCAGACTACGACGTGCAACACCTTTGAGAAAAAGATGGGGAATGTAGAACTTCCCTGAAAATTGCAGTGATTTTCAAGGCCTCCATGCAGGCTCGGAAATGAACTGCTTTTCTCCACCTGCTATTGCAGCAGGCGTTTTTACCTGCTGCGTCGGAAATCCATGAGTAATGGTACAATTGTGATATAGCACTATTTCTTTTCCCTCGAATCCACAATTTCCTATTTCTTTTACAGGGTTTAAGTTCCTGGAAAATGTACTGAACCAAACGTCACTGCTAGTTCATTGTCAGCATATGGAGTTTATATTGAATGCATCATATGGTTCGAAACTCATTCATAGTGGCCTGGAATATTTGTTGTATTGAATGCAAAAGCACTACCTATTCATTAAAAAAACTTTTGATTAAAATCCATAATAATAATAATAATAATAATAATAATAATAATAATAATAATAACAACCAATGAGCAAACTAGCAAACTACTGTTAAAAAATAATTATGAGTACTGTAGGTAAACGTATGTAAAAGTAACAGCACCCAGTAATAGAGAAATGGCAATAAAATAATATAGAACAAGCTAGAACAATAAAACAATAAAACAATAATGAAGGTAAAACAATAAACAGCAATGAAGGTCGAATCACAATAAGAAAAAATAAATAGATAAACTACAGCAACAACAAAGTGCAAATTACAGTAATAATAGTAAGGTATGTGCAAACTACAGTTAAACAAATAATAAATGTGCAAACTACAGTAGCATAACATAATGCATGAACTACTGTTCAACAGTAAGAAACAGCTGGGCTTCCATATAAAAACACTAACAAAAGGATCAATCACTGTTGGGGAAAAAAATTAACCAGCTATAATATACAGTATATGACACTAACAAATTAAATGTATTTAACTAACAGATATGGTAACTACTGAGGTTTAAAAATACAACAAATAAGCAAACTAGCATAAAATCACTAAGAAATGCACAAAATACAATTAACTACATTAACATATTCATGTATTGTGAACTACCACAAAAAATAAAAACAATATGAAAATAGTGAAATATGAACATAAACAAATGGCAAAACTACTAATACTTTTTAATTATCCCTCAGATAGGCGAACTTTCATTAGAAACTACAAAAAAATGTAAACTATCCAAAAAAAATGGATTCAGTTATGTATCATGATTCTTGAGTGATTCTATTCTACTGTATTGCTACACTGACTCCAAAATCAAGATTTTTTTAAATTTATTTTTACATTTATAGTATACATTAGAATTTGGGGTGATTAAAATGCTGCAGTTCTTCTAAAATCCTACAGGTGGTACACTCTAAACTATTCACACAATCCCAGACAGCACAGCATTCTGTGGCATAGCAGTGAAATATTAAATATTTGCTTGTTTGTTAGGTTTTGGAATAAAAACCTTCCCTAGTGTAAAAATCCCTAGTGTAAAACACTCACAAACGTGAAGGAGCATAAAAAATAAAAATAAAAATAAAAATAAAAAAATAAAAAATATATATATATATATAAATGTGAAACTAACCAAAGTAAGCTTGAACAAACTGGTGACCTACCATAGAGAAAAACACAGTTTAAAGAGTAACTTCTGTAATGTAAAACTGCTACACTGCCTAGCTAGAAGAAAAAGTTGCAGCTTATAATAATCATCCCGCATCAAGCAAAGAAAGGAGATTTGAAATAACTACAACTGGGTTAAGAAGTGTCTAACCCATTATAAAAACTTGGAAGGATAGGGCTGTAGTCAGAAAAAAAATAGAGTTCACTTAAACAAAAGATGAAGTTGCATCGTTAACAAAAAATTGAAAGTAGAAATCGTTCAATAGTGAAAGTAAGAGCATTTTCAAATGCACAATGTAACAAGAACTCACTGGATTGGGACTAAACAGCTGTATGGTCATAAGAAAACCAGGCTAATCAGGAAAAAAATGTCATGTAGTCTGATGAGTTCAGATTGACCGTATTCCAGAATGATGGGCGCAGCAGGGTAAAAAAAAAAAGGAAGCATAGTTCCTGCATTATAAGGGGTTGCTTCAGTTGGTCAGGTCTAGACTCAGCAACGTTACGTGGTAATAAAATGAAGTCAGCTGACTACCTGAATGTACTCAATGACAAGGTTATCCCATAAATAGATTTTTTCTTTCCCGATGGCACCGGCACCCACATTGCACATCTTAATCAAAGCTCTAGGTGGTGGAAAGAATTTCTTATTGTGCAACTTTATTCATTATTATAATATTATTAGAGCACAGTAAGGACAAATAGTGGAAATTATGGTAGGTAAATATTATAGGACATTATGAAATCAGTTTATAGATTTATTAGATTATAGTAATACGATAATGCAGTATTATAGTACTAGTTTATAAATATGTAATATAGTTTTTTTTCCTAGTGCTGTAGAAAATACATCAGTGACAGCTGAGAAAGAAAGAAGGAAGCAAAATAAAATCAGCTTTTCACCTGAGGAAGGAAACAGACATTCCCTCTCAGAATCATACATATTTATGAGCCCTTTCATCTCAGCCTTAGATCACTGCCTGTAGTAACTCAGATGATTGAAGATGTTCATTAAAATGTGACTTTTGGAGGGGGATGATTAATTCATCAACCTTTATTGTTTCATAAAGCAGCCCTTATGTAGATGTTTTAGGGGGAGGTGGGGGTGCGGAGGGGACGGGGAGGAGGGGGTGGGGGGGTCAGATGCTATCTGATGTGATGTGTGTAAGTCATTAAAGGTTTTTTGTGAATGGTTTTGAGCAGGTTTATTATTAGCACTTGTAACTCTGGGCAACTGTTGCCATGCTTACATATCCATAGATACGCATAGATACAGCACAAGACCTACTGGCTGATGCCCATTATTCAAGAATTCGATAATTTAATTTGAGAGAGCATCTGTTGTGTCGCTGTATAGGAATTTCTCATGAGAGTCCCACCTTTAGTTGCTGTTTTTTTTTTCCTTTCTCAAACTATTGTACATTTCATTCAGACATAACACACATGGTTAAAACACACAGTGTTAATGGTTATGGCCTCAATCAATATTGATATTGACTTTTTGACGTTATGCATTATTCCTCCTATTGCTCACAGGCAGTAAGGAAGTGAAGTAACCAATAATGTACTGAATTTTGAGGACATGTTAATGGATAGACACAGGATGTTTGGTTTTGACTGAACCCTGTCATATATCAGGGGTGTAAATCTGTGTTTCTTTTCGTTTGTCCATAAATCCTACAATTCTGATTGATTTAGTTCTTTTAGCAGATTAAATAAGTTTTTTACACAGCACACTTTAAAGATTTTTTGGGAAAAAAAAAGAAAAGAAAAAAAAAATGTCAATAAAACTAAAGGTGTGTCCAAACGTTGTGTGTGTGTGTGTGTGTGTGTGTGTGTGTGTGTGTGTGTGTGTGTGTGTGTGTGTGTGTGTGTGCGTGCGTGCGTGCGTGCGTGCGTGCGTGCGTGTGTGTGTGTGTGTGTGTGTGTGTGTGTGTGAGTGTGTGTGTGTGTGTGTGTGTGTGTGTGGTACTCATGGTGTACTTTAGTACAAATCTATCTATCTATCTATCTATCTCGATAATATATAATATATATATAGGGTTTAGTATGATATTGACCCACCCTTAACAACAGCTTCAACTGTTCTAGAAGTTTAGGAGTGTGTTTATGGGAATTTGTGAGGTCAGACACTGATGCTCGCAGTCACCAGTGCACAAAGAATCCAAAACATTTTTACATTTATTGCAACACAAAACAATATGCCAAGTATTACAGTATATAGGAGCCCTAGACTTTCCATTGCACAACAACTGCTCATCATACTTGTGTGCCAGATGAAAAAAATAAATAATAATAATAATTAATAACCATTAAAACAATGTTTAATCTACGCTTTCTTGTGTAATTTGGTTATTAAATAACCAGACTGGCAACAAGGGACACATCATAGAAGCATGTTAAGCATATAAAGCTTTAAATTAATACCATGATTAAATAAGGTAACAAATATGGCTAGCTCTGTCATTTCACATCATCAGTGTGAAGAAGGTGAAAATGTGGAGGTTTATGGTTATGTCTAAGGATGCTAATGCCAGAATGTTAAAGCAGCCTCATGCTTGTCCTACCCACAGACTTTCTTTTTTAGTTATCCTGTCATACTGTAGCTAGACAAGTATGTGTGCTCCTGTTACCTGATGTGATGCCTTACGATCTTGATCCACTTCTTCCATGTGAATCCTATCAACCTGCCACAGATGACACTAGTACATGTTCCTGGAGTTTTACTTCTGCTGCCGTTCTTTCTCCTTCTTCATCGAGGATATATTTGCATGTATGATTCATCTTCCCGCTGCCATCAAAATCCCACTATCTGGTATCACCCATAGGAGGATGATTCACCTTCCTGCTGCCACCTTCATGCTGCCATCAAAATCCCACTATCCGGTGTCAGCCAGAGCAGGTTCTAAGTCTGTTTTTTTTTTTCTCTCTCAGGGATTTAAAAACCTTTTCCTTTTTCACTTTCGTCTTAAAAAAAGACTATACAAATAATTGAAATCATTCACGTTATCTAATCTTTTAACTATCAGAACCGAAGGGTTCTAAATCAAAGATAAAATGGTTCTCGAACTGTCACAGCCCTACAATAGAGTGATATTGTAGATGTTGTTTATTACATGGAATTCTTTTATGAGGTTGAGAACTGATAATTACATATATGAAAAGTAATCGCCAACAATGAATCAGCTCCAGCTGCATGGATCCAAGCTGCTGCCAAATAGTCTCTAATTTACAGTGGTGGCCAAAAGTATTAAAACATCTCATGTCATGTCCTATAGTCCACCCTGTGTACAAAAGAGGTGATATCACTTATTAGTTCTCACCTGTCTGTCTGACGAGTTAATAGATGGAGCCAATATGCGGCCGAACTTTTACAGAGAACTGCGAATTTCAGTGCCAAATTCATGCACACATTCAGCAGAATGATGACAGATCGAGCAGGCATGGACTGAACGAGTGACACCAGAGTACTGCAGGCGTCTTTTTGACTCTATACACAGCTAGATCCTGCAGATTTTGAAGAAATGCTAAATATTGTTTCTTTAGCCGCTTCATTGCGGAAAATGAGAATTTATTCTTATTATCTCGGTTGTCATTATTTTACCAATTTGAGGATGTCTAAAAAACATATAATTTCACTTTTCTCTTGGTACTTTTTGACCACCCCTGTACATGTCAAATGCATACACAAGACCCTTAAATGCTGTACATGCTTACAGTGCAAAACAGATGATGTAGCAAAGTAGACTTGACTTGAGTGATTACTGCTGCAGAATTCCCGGATAGACGTAAAGGAGCGTTCCTCAAGAGGGACATGAGTGGAGCTATGGAGCTGACTCCTCTGATAAATATTTGATGGAAATTTACAAAATTTGACACTTGAAAAAAAATCACTTGATTTTGACATTTTTTGCTTATTTGTAAACAATCACCAAACAGACTGTAATATTGCACATAGTTAACCCATGTAAATGCAAAATTATTATTATTTTTTTTAAATGATGATTTCATTTAATTAGGGCAAAATGTTGTCCAAACCTACCTGGCCCTATGTGGAAAACGTAATTGCCCCTTACTACATCAAAAAATGATTAAATTACACTTGCCACCCCCAGGACTGATTACTACCAGACCTGCTGAATCAAGAAATCACTTAAATAGAACCTGTCTGACAAAGCGAAGCACGCTAAAAGATTTTTTTTTAAAAAGCAACGATGCCGCGACCATTGAAATGTTACAAAAATGTATAAATAAATAAATAAATAAATAAATAAATGATCAGGAAGGGGCCAAATAATTTTTCACAGAACAGTATACATGAAACACACCCTAATTTGCTTCTCTGAGAAATAATATTGGCTGTATATTACTTTTAAAGATGTCTAATTAAATACAACTTATATTAACTAAACCACCTTGATTAATGCTTGTGTGTTTGCTTGTTACTGTGAATGCAGGACTGGAAATGCTTTTTTATTATTAAAAAGGCAATTGTGCCAGTCTGTTTTATGTTGTGCAAAGCAAAGTGTTGGTTAATTCTGTATACTTTCTAAACTTGCTTCCTGTCTCTCACTCACTCCTTATCCTATACAGGGTCACTGGAAGCCTGGGGCTTATCCCAGAGACACTCTGGATGTGGTGCCAATCCATCACAGGGCGCACAAGCACACACACACACACACACACACACACACACACACACACACACACACACACACACACACACACACACAGCCTCTTCTGCATATCTTTGGACTGTGGGAGGAAACCAGAGCACCAGGAGGAAACCGTGGAGATGTAATGCAACAGTGCTAACCATTACGCCACTGTGCCGCCTGCACTGAACTTGCTATCATTATTAACATTACTAATATAGATTTATGATATTTATCTGAGGACGAGGCATCTGCACACACTCGGATCAGATCTAAGTGCCACCGTAAAGACACGGCACAGATGAAATTGATGACTTTTTTTTTTCAGATGCTCTGTTTGCAATTAGAATAGATTATATGCCACTTTGATGAATAAAGGCCAATGTTTTCAATTTGTTTACTGCACAGCAGCAAGTACTGAAGGAGTGAGGCATAAGCCCAAAGCAGTGTCTTTCACCGTGGACAAGACATAGAGAGGTGTAAGTGCGGCCGAGCTGTGTGCCAGAGAAGTGAAAATAAATAATGAGGTTGATCAAAGCTCGATCGATAATCAGCCAAGTTAGAAACCCCATGGACATGAAACATTCCTCTGCAACGCATTTTCAATCAAGCTCCACTTTAGCTGTCCAAAACTGAGGAGACAGGCAGAGTGAGAGCGAGAGCAAGAAAGAGACAGCAAGATA